>JWIW01000031.1:568573-781522 GCA_000966855.1 Fusarium sp. JS1030
TATAATATATTTAATTTAAATAGAGTTAAAAGTTAGTTATTATATTATTATATAAGATATAGTATAACTTATTATATTAAGTTTTTAAGATTTTTAGCTTAAGTATAAAGCTTATTTTATTCTTTTTTTTTATTAAGATACCTTTTTATAATACTTTAATCCCTTTAATTAAGTGCTATAAAGTATAAAATAAATATATATAACTTAATTAAAATTAATATTATTAAAAATAGCTTTTAAAGTTTTCTTATTTTTATAATTTATTAATATATCTTAAATATTAGTATTTTTAAAGCTTATTTTTATAACTATATTTATTAATTTAATATTTAAAATCTTAAATAAAGAATTTAATTTTCTTTTATTTATTATTTAAAATATTATTTTTATAAGCTTATATAAGCTTAATATACTATATTTAAGCTTTTTAATAACCTTTTTAAATATATATTATATAATAATTTTTTAAAATTTTAATAAAATTTCCTTAATTAATTATATAAGTTTTAATCTTTATTTTAATATTTTAAAACTTATTATTTAATCCTAAATAAATATATTATTTCTTATTTAAACTTTAATATAGTATTTATATAATATTATTTACTTTTTAAAAATATAAGATCTTCTTCCCTTTTTTAAATAGCTATTTTACTTAATTTATTACTAAATTCTAAAAAGTAAGCCTCTTAGTGAGGGGGGGTGGCGAGACTGGGGGGGTGACCAACCTATGGTGACACACTCTAGTACATGCAACTCTGGTGATATGCCTCCCCTCCGTACAATAGGTACCTGGACGAAAGCCTTATTGATACCAATTTTCAAGTACATGCTTCTGTAGAGCATCTATGTAATAGAATTAGTACCTGCACATGCAAGCTCAAGCGACGAGCCGAAGAGGCCCAGATGACGGCGGCCGTGGACTCGATGACACCATCAACACCCCTGCAATCACCTGCACACCAAGCAGAACACGGGTCTGTGGTTGGAGACCCCGGTAGATATCGTTGACGGCTTGAACCCTTTCCTTGCGACCAATCAGATGCTCCATCCAGTAGGTACCGCAGCGGGCAGACCCCGATCCAGGGACCTCTGTCGATCGCCCTTCTTTTTTTCTTTCTCGGATGGAGGGTTTTGCGATCACCATCCCGTCCCGACCCGTCAATGACTTACAAATATGCCCACCACCACTACCCAAACCCTTTCGTCCTACCCCGGATCTCTCTCGACCAAAACGGAAAGACGCGCACACGGTCGCAATGTTCGCTTTTTAATACTTTCACCGTCTTCGGACCTGCTGGCACAGCGAGACTGCGAGTCCGACCTCGACCCACCCGCCGCCGGAGACCGAATGCGACTACGCCCACTTCGGCAGCGAGCGATTATAGATCCATCCCACCAGGCTTTTGATATATACTAGTCTAGATCCTGCCAACATCTGGTCGCTGTTCCTCTCTTCCTCCTCCCGGTCCGTCTCGCCAATTGCGCTCCGCGATGGATCCCTTCGTGGCTGCCGAGCTCGCAAAGCTCGACGACGGCATCGCCTTTCGCGCCCGGCCGTGCCATGTTCACCAGACCTGGGCGCGCACCTTCTCGTCCCTCCCGGAGCTGTATATCCAGCCCGAGTCGTTGGCTGAGGTCGAGATGGTGGTGAATCTGGCCCGGAAATGTCGGCGACGTCTTGTAACTGCCGGATGTGGCCATTCGCCGTCCAACATCACCTGCACCTCGAGCTGGCTGGTCAACCTGGACAACTTCAACCGCATCCTCTCGGTCAACAAGGAGACGGGCGTCGTTGTCATGGAGGGTGGTATCAGGCTGTATACCCTGTGCGAGGAGCTCGAGAGACATGGGCTTGCCATGCCGAATCTTGGTAGCATCAACCAGCAGTCCATCAGCGGCGCAATTTCTACAGGCACCCACGGCAGCAGCCTGCGCCACGGTCTCATGTCCGAGGATATTGTCTCTCTCAAGGTCACACTCGCCGATGGAACTACAGTCCTCTGCTCCAAAGACACCAAGACCGACCTGTTCCGAGCTGCCCTACTCTCCCTGGGCGCACTGGGAATCATCACAGAAGTCACCTTCAAAGCGGTGCCGGCTTTCGCCCTCAAGTGGCAGCAGACCATTGACACTGACTACAAGATGTTCGAGGCCTGGAACCATGAGCTATGGACGCAGAGCGAGTTTGTCAGAGTGTGGTGGTTCCCCTACACTAGGCGTGCAGTGGTCTGGCAGGCAGACAAGTCAGACGAGGAGCACCGCGATCCGCCCCAGAGCTATTATGATGGCTCGCTTGGCTACTATGTCTATCATAACCTCCTCTACCTAGCTCACTACGCGCCTCGAATTCTGCCTTGGGTTGAGTGGTTCGTATTTGGCATGCAATATGGCTTCCGCAACGGATCAACCTCGAGCGCTGTCCAGCCCAGTCGCCAAGCCCTGCTCATGAACTGCCTATACTCGCAGTTTGTCAATGAGTGGGCTATTCCTCTTCACAAGGGCCCTGAGGCTCTTCGACGACTGAGTTCGTGGCTTAATCACTTGACGCCCGAAGATCCTGACTACGTTCCACACAACATCCCCTTCTCCGCCGAAGGTCTCTATGTCCATTCACCCGTTGAAGTCCGCGTCAGTGACACCACACTCACCTCTAACGTGCGACCATTCCTCGACATCACTGTTGAGGATGGACCAACCTTGTATCTAAATGCCACACTCTATCGGCCTTACTGGATCGACCCTCCTTGTCACGAGAGGTACTACGAGGCTTTTGAGTGGTTGATGAAGGACCTTGGAGGTCGGCCTCATTGGGCCAAGAACTTCAGGACGTATCGCCCCGAGATCGAAGCGCTCTACGGAAAGGAGCTCGATTCTTTCCGAGCGTTGCGAGACGAGGCTGATCCCCTGGGCATGTTTGTCGGGCCATGGCATCGGGACCGGATAATGGCTGAGGGCGAGGGACTAGAGCTGGAGGAGGTGGAGCTGCGAAGGGAAAATAGCCGAAAACGAGGCGTAACGACATTTGGCATTATTTGATAGCGGTTAAGATTTATGACGTATCTCTCACGAGGAATCAATTCTGGCATGATCATGTTGCCGGCTTTGGTGCGGTCTGATACATGTCCCAATGATGACAAATGCGATTGAGGAGGCGGACCACACATCACGGTTGAAGACCAACGCATATCTCCGGGGCATAGTTCAATTCGTGAATATTACATGAACCTCCTGTATTTGATTACATCTCGGACTAATATAAAGACTTGTAAACACAGCAGGTTCTCTGGGAACGATGGCTATTACTACTAGGTACGGGAAGTGAACGAAGATGTAACCCAGGGCAGCCAGTCAATAGCTGCACTATGCGTGGAGGTAGTTTTTCTTTAGATCTGTCGGTAGCCGGACTTCTCGTCAATGTGTCGGTAACGCTCGCGCTCCTTGCGGTCCTTGAGGAGGCAAGCAATGCAGAGGACGAAGATTGCGTCAACGCCTGCGAGTAACGAGTTAGCCTCCGTCGAAGAGGGTAAACACTGATAGATTGTACATACCGACAAGGCCAAAGACAACGGTAAAGATGTTGTCAATGTGGAGGTTGGCGAAGCTCGAGATGCCACCCGCACAGCCACGGAGAAGAGCTGCGCTGGCCGGGCTGGTGCAAGTTGTGTCCATGACGAAGGCGGGCATGCTGCTATTGAAGTATCCGCAGCATTCAAACTGTAGTCCCCATCGTTAACCAACCTTGTCTCGTTCCCGAGAGAGAAAATGCACTTACAGAGTTCTGAATCAGGCTCTGGATCTCGGGTTCTTGGGCAACGTAGATGTCAAAGAATTGCTCCCGAATCTTCAACGTCATGACCCAGAGAAAGACACCCACACACATGGTGAAGATGCCACAGAAGGTCACCATGTAACCAGAAATCTTGAGGATGCTGCGAGCGGGCATGATGAGCCCCGGAACCGTGGCGGCAAAGGTGACGAGGATGAAGGCGGCATTAACAATACCCGCGGTGAGCGGGAAGCGCTGGTAGAGCAGGTTTCTCGTCGCATCCTCGCCGTCGGAGGGCGTATTGTTCATCTGACTTCGTACGACCAGCGAGAAGACCAGCTCGAGGACGCCCGAGGCGAGGAAGAGAACGTCGGCGGCGACGGTGGTAAGGAAGACTTTGTTAGCCATGATGGCGGTGGTGGTGATGTGCGGTATAGCAACTGAACGAGTGAACAAGACCGTCTAATCTGAAGGTCGGAATAGTCTATGTGAACTGAATACGTCGCTCTCGTTCTACAATCTTTTTTCCCTTTGTCGGTTGACGTTTGGGAGTTGTCGCGATAGACGACCAGCGTCTTGGTTATTGAATCTCGTCGAGAGATAGAAGTGAAGCGTATAGACTGGTGATCTCAAGAGATCGTCGCCCGAAGAGCAGTGACGATCTCAAAGCCGGTTGAATTGTATGTACCAAAAGAAAGGAAGTGCCGAAGCAACAGCACGGAAACACCGTGTAACGGAGGGACTGAACGCAAAGAGAGAGGGAGTGAAAGAAAAGAGAACAAGGCACCCAGCACCCACACAAGCAGGCGAGAACAAGACAAAGACAGAGGCGAAAGAAGGGGACACGAGGAAAAAAACTCCCGAAAACACCAAGACCGAAGCGTGAAACAAGAGCCCGACTCGAGCGTCTCGGACAACATCTGATGATTGTCGAGATGCGCAACCGACGCCGTTTCAGGGGATGGATCTTGACGCAGAAGCTGCCGACGGCCGACGGGGCCAATGGTCCCACGCCGAGGCGGTGGCCAATCAGGGGCCCAGAACAGTGCCTAGATACCCTGTTTGGGACAGCGATTGTAGGAGCCAGGGGACTCGAGACTCCAAGTCCACGCCAGTCATAGCCAGTTACAGGCCCCCAGCCAGTCGCAGAGCCGCTGGACAAGATCCAACCTGCTCCGAGATGTCCATCAACTGCCACCAAACAGCCGCCCGGGCGAGGACTTCTGGTATGATGTTGCTGCGCGTCGCCTGACAAATGTTTCCTTCTACGAGATCCGGAATCTGGATTGTCGAGTCTCTTGCCCCTTCGGCTATCATCGTGTTTTGGGGCATTCCAGGCGTCAACCCAAACTTGGCAAAGCCTGAGAACGTTTGAGGATTGGGGGAATTTTTCTCCCGCCATGACAGACAGAACTAGAGCTAGACACGATGAGGAATAGACAAACGGTCGGGGGGACTCGCGCTCGCGACAGCGGTGGAGGCAGACCCTGGTTTTTCTTCTTCTACCGAGTACCGTTGGGCTAGACAAGCTTAATCGTCGTCAAGATGGAGATGAATGCCCCTTTGAGGGATGGCGTTGGGTTTATCCGACGGCTCGGGCCTTGAAGGAATTTGAAGGTTCTGACATAAAAAGGGACAAAGAAGCCATAATCGAATCAGGACCGTCTCGGATGTGCTGTCTCTGTCCCAGGCTGGATTGCTGGTGCAGCCTTCGAATTGGCCACGTCCACAACCCGATGATGTCTTAACCGCCGATTTCCATTATCAAACAAAGATGAATCACAAGACATGCACAGTCTTAGCTACCGCCTGCCCTTGTCTCCTAATCTCCAAGCTCTGCAAGAATTTGTCACTGGGTCATTGATTTGCCAGCTCTCAGCGAGGGCACGGCTGGAACCCCCTCTGGTCAACCTGCTGATTGCCCCAGTAGAAGAGACATGTCGAGGTTGGCAGTGCATCACGATGTGTGCCCCTCCACATGGCTTATCCTATCACCTAATTTGAAAGCCTCGGTCTGGCAGAGGATCAACCGTTCACGCACTTCCACCTCCAAACATGCATGTGCCGTCTCTCGCACCAGAAGCAGAGGTTCGGTCATCTGCAGTCTGTGGTTGGATCTGGACCACGCGCAACGTAGAGCCGTTGAACTGCATGCTTGCCAATGACATCAACACTGAGACGAGGGAGGGAGGGTATCAGCATGTTGTCATCGAGCCCTAAAGCCCCGCGATGGATGGAAGGATGGGTGATCGCGCGATCGGGGAAGCGACCGGGATCGCCCAGGGAAAAGCAACCTGGAAAACACCAAAAGGAAGCATCGTTGGATAGGTAGGGTTGGACCGAAGCCCTATGGATGCTGTCATGCTGCAAGTCAGAAGCTGAAATGAAAGGCCGATGACTGTGACAAATCACGAGACATCCAAAGGCCACCCATCATTCCCTGTGGGTCTAAAAATACAGGACTCTTCATCTTTCCACGACTATTGCTCTCAAATGACTACTACTAGGCCAAGGGCTTAAAGATATATTAAAAAAGAAGCTTATTAAGTCTGAGCTACTATATACTATTAATCCTTCATATCTACAATTCTCAAGTTTTCTTGGACTCCTGCCTCTGAGAAGAGGGAACGAGGGACGAGACCTAGCAACCTAGAGAGCAGAATTGACCAGTCAGCAAATGGATGGTTTCAGCGCGCCTGCCCTGGTGCCCCCACAGACAGTATGCAATTAACTCGAACCCCGATAGACTCATACCTGTGTGTGTCGCTGCCTCCGTTGGCATGCAGAATATCCAGGCTCCACAGCTGCTATTCACCTTATTGCTGGGCCATGACCTCCATCTCATTTCTCCCAAGCTAACATGGGGAGACCCCCTCACGCCACCAATGCTACTTTACGCCGTCATCGACCGTTCAACTGTAAATGCGAAGATCTCTCTGGGCTGGCAGCGTTTAAACTGCCTGCGCCGTCGTTGACAATTCGGCCGTCGAGTCGATACTGTGCCTGCTTCGGGGAGCTTCCTCTTTCGGCCAAGTCTGGTGGGCAGGGGGGCCACAACCTTAGCAAGCTTTGGCCCTGGAACCATTGAGAGCCGGGGTGTAGGGCCTGGGCTGTCGACAACAGAAGGCTTTCTTCTTCTCCACGCCAGTGGAGGTTGGGACTAGCACCGCTTTCCCCGCTTCGGCGCAGTTGCAGGCACATGTCCGGGCCGTGCGCCGACCTGCACACTGAAAGACGAGCAAGCCTTGACAAGTCCCTATCTCGGGCATCTGGTTCATCGCTATTCGCGAGGGCTGTGCGACACCATTCCCCCTGTGGAATGAAGCCTTTCTCCTTCGGTCTGTGCCTCCAGCCTTAAATGCAAGATGGAACTGGATGACATCTGCTAATCTGTTTAGATCTCCAAGTTCCTCCAAATCCCATCAAGTCCATTCGATGCTGAGCACCTCTGCTCCGAGACGAGAGCTCTTTGCCCTCGATCGTGTCCTTCCCCGCCTCGTGGGATACCGGCCGGCTCCGGCGAGTCAACTTACGCCATCCGATCATGTCAAGGTGCACTTATTCCGCCCTAAATGTCGCCCCTTCATCACGGACAAACAAACCCTGGGGCATTTCCCGCCACCCTCCGACGGAGCCGAGGCCCTCGTCCACCAATCCCCCGTCTACTGTCACGGCCCTCTGGTAGTCCCCCGCTTCTTGGTCGACGAGCTATCAGTGCGCCGACGCGACTACTCCACAGGGTTTGTTCCTCTCAAACAGAGGTTGGGTCTGATGGGATGACATGACGGTGTGCTCCCAGCCCATAATACCTGCCGTACTGTACATCTCCGTTTGGTCGGCCCCACCATGCTGACCATGGTTTCGCGCTTGAGCACGTCGACATAGCATTGTCCTTGCGGCCTCCTTGTCATTGAAAATCGCCGGCTTCACATTGACTGTGCCCTTGGGAGCTTCCGCCAATCATGCTTATGCTCCTGTGCGGCATATTCGCAGAATGGCTTTTAGGAGCGGGAACCGCTATTTGCCAGGGTCTCGATCAGTGTAACCCTGGTGGTCGGTAGGGTAGAGCCGAGGAAGCTAGGCCCGCCTATCCTCCGACTCTCCTCCGTCCTGTGGCTTCTACCCGTCACGGACCTTTTGGGCTCACCTCCCCTGCAACTGGGTACGCGAGATGCCCTGGCTGTCCGAGGATAGGGAGCCAACTTGGGTTGCGAATCCAGACAGGCACTCTGATAGAGCAAAGAAGTTTCTCGGCCGACCAGGACTCGTCCCGAAGACCTCCGTTTGGTGAGACTGGGCGTTTGTATGTTTGTATGTATGTTGCACAAGCAGGGATCGCAAATGCGCTTATGATGGCCTTTTTGTCGCGCTCTGTCATTCCTTGCGCCGAGAAAAGTCCCCCACTTGTCTGAGCAAATGATGCGTTGCAGCGGTCGAGGCCTAAGCTACCCAGACAGCCCAGCCGTAGGCGCAGACAGGGGAGCAGCACCATGTGCCCTCAGAGACCAAGCTGTTCACTTCGTGTTCAGTTCACGTCCCCGGCGAAGGGACATTGTGAGGGCGCTGGGCACTGTGCGACAGATCTGCGCTAACTAAGATTTGATTGCTAACGGGTCAAGCAAGGGATCGAGAAAGGTTGGACAGTGAGTAACCATGGGGACTTGGGGTTTTTCGGACCTGTCGCCCTACAAGTTTGTGACGGGACTTGCTTGACTGCCTCGTAGAGTTTGGCCGGGCACTTGGTTTGGGGTATTGCTGAAGATCTCAGTCATCCAAGGGCCAAGGCACAGGATGTGAGAAAGACCAGCGAATGCAACATTGGGGAGGATTTCTAACGCTTGTAGCAGCGTTATGGTTCGTCACGCGGGCGGCATGCATGCGGCACAGAACGGCCCACTGCCTCAACGGCTCACGATATCCAGGATAGGACCGAGAGCGATTTGAAGCAGCGCGCAGTGGTTGACAGGATCTCCCCGCGAGCAGTGAGGAGCCGGCTCCGTGGGAGGGCAACACTGTGTTACTCGGTTGAAGGATGAGAGCGGGCGGAGCGGCATCCCAGTGGAGTGCCAGACTTGCCCGATGGCTCGAGTCGTGGGCCTCGCCTCCACCAGGCGAGCCAGCTGGCTGGCTGAGTAGTCAATGAGTGCTCCGTGCGGAGAAACCGCTTCAGCAGAGTGTCAAATGTCAGCACAAAGTTGATGACCTTGCACAGCTGTAACGGTCGTCATTCTACAGCGTTGTCCAGGGGAAGAAACACCAGGTCGTGGCTGAGGGTGAGAAACAGGGCACTAGCAGGCGCAGATGCACGTCGTTGACAGGGCCGTCCGTCATCACTGACGTCCCACCTTGTCCGTGGCTATCGACGAAGCTATTCTGCCTGGCAGGTTGGCCGGTGCGAATTTTGGTCTCTGGCGCAGGCATCTGATCAACGACTGATTGCTCAATTGCCTTGCCCACGAAGACGGGAGAACCCTGCTGATGGTATGTGATGAGCTCATTTGACGAGTGGTGAATGGATCAATTAATCAAGATGGGGTCTATTTTGAGGCCTTTGACAGACAAGACAGAGGGATCAGCCTCTGTTGCGTTCATCTCTTTTCCCCGCCTTGCAACCGCCATTGTTGGCTTGTCTCGTCTCTTTATACTGGGCGATCTCTCCATTGTCCACAGAAGAGTCCGTGTGCAGGGCGGCTACAACCTTACTATGCTCTTTTCATCTCGGGACCACGATGACATTCCCCATTCCCGTCCCTGTCCCCGAATTTGACGGATTGCCGTGGACCAACCATTCATGCTCGACTCGACTCGAAAGGGCAAACGCAGGCAAGCGGCCGTGGGGATGGGCAGATGACGAGGGATTCGCCAAGGTAAATCGATCTGGGGCAGAAGAAGCTGCGAGGAGGAGTCGGGAGTTTGTTCGTAGGGCGTGCCAGTGATGGCCTGGGATGGATGTGCCGTCCTTGACAGCGATGGCGCTTACTCTTTTCTGGATACGCTTCACGTCGACCAATGCCTGGGTATTACCCTCTATCAGATCCATCTATGTCGTTTTTATTGCGATCTGTCAAGCTGCGGCAAAGAGACCCATTTCAACATTCACTCCTCTCATTTGGGGTCTTTCTAATCTCAACTGTCACCGAGTCCCTTGGGCTTGAATGAACCCATGATATCCACCCACACAGACCATGCACCGAGCACCCTCGAAGATAGGTACAGTACAATACGAAGTACAGGGCACATGCAGATTCTCACACATGCCACCTCACACCAGCTTCTCACACACGAAATGCCCACAGCCCACTCACTCACGCGGAATCCCGGTCGCACCAGCAATGGCGCGCTGCACGCAGCAACCCACCCCGACGCTTGAATCGCTGACTCCCTAACTCAGCAACAGACAGGCCAAATCAGAGCATCTGGTTGGCCGGCGCTGGACCTTGCATCCCATCCCCCATCCCCATCCCTTCCACCCTCACACTCATCTTGCACCCATTCCACTCGTGGAGACTCCGAGGCCGTTCCGCCCGCTGCAGCCAAAAAGCCTGCCGTATATTAGCACGTAGAAGCAGCAAACAGGACACATCGCGTTGGGAGGAAGAGCGAGCAAACTTTGCTCCCGAAAGACGCTGGGGAAGACAAAAACAATTACTGTACACACACAAGAAAGTGAGAGCGAGCGTCAAAGACACACACAGTGG
This sequence comes from Fusarium sp. JS1030, assembly GCA_000966855.1. Lineage (NCBI taxonomy): Eukaryota > Fungi > Ascomycota > Sordariomycetes > Hypocreales > Nectriaceae > Fusarium > Fusarium sp. JS1030. The sequence goes on from JWIW01000031.1 coordinate 579,041, forward strand.
GGAAAAAGAGGGTCCCTTTGTTCTGATCCCCTCCTGCCCGCTCACACCCTGGCACTTGGCTAGACCTCTTGAACTCCTTGTCAGCTTCGAAATCTGCCCCACTCGTCAGTGTCGTCCTCCCCCGTTTTCGGCGAAGCGCCTCGTCAATTGCATGCGGCACTTGGGTCGGCCGCAATCGTCCCTCTGCTTGAAGCATATTCCTCGCTCCGCTTGCATACCCTTGCCCTGCTCTCGCCCTCCTACCCCCGTCCCCCTGCCTCTCTCACTTGGTTTCGTCGCGCGCGCACTTGCACTTGCCTCGCCTGGCCTCGCTTCTTTCCCGTCCGCGCCACCCACGCCCTCCACAGCCCGCACCCAGAAAAAGGAAAGGGCCCCCCGACCCAAACCCAGACACACCCAGACCAGACTCGAAGCAGCAAACAAGCAAGAGCGTGCCCAACCAGGTTTCTGCGACAAGAAACGCAGCGCACCGCAGCTCCCTCCATTTTCTCTCCGCTTCCACGCCAGATCCAGTATAGATCAATCGGCACCACGCTCAAAGCAGTATCTCCACCACCTTTTTCTCGTTCTTCCTGTCGCGGTTCGTTCGTGGTAATACAAGCAAGAGAGCTTTCTCTTTTGAGATAATCGAATCCAAGCCCTTTTGAGAACGCTTCTCAACCAGACGCCATGGCCGACATCACCGACCAGCACGACCAGACCTCGCCCACCGAGCTCGACGAGTCGCAGAACGTGGGCAATGGCAACGCCGCCGCCGAGTCTCGCGGCATCAAGCGCCCTCGCCCTTCTGCTGGCGACGACGACGATGATGATGACGAGAAGGGCAGTCGCGAGCGCCGCAAGATTGAGATCAAGTTCATCAGCGACAAGTCTCGCCGACACATTACCTTTTCCAAGCGCAAGGCAGGAATCATGAAGAAGGTTAGTTCTCCCACCTCGCGAGAGACAGAGCGCGGCGAATCGCATCGCCATGCCTCTCATCATCACCAACACCATCACGACCAAGAACAGACAGTCGACTGGCGGCGCATTGAAACTACTGCGCTCGCCTGTCGATGCTATTCTGCCTGCTTGTCCGCCATCCGCCACAGTCCCTCCGCTGTTTCACTATGCCTGTCCAACACCATGTCGCGTCAGGATAAAGCCTTTCCACGCTTCACGCTTCCATCTCTTCACGCGAATCGCAACCAGCCACCCGATGCACCAATCGCTAACCGATGACCTCGTCAATCTAGGCTTATGAGCTTTCTGTACTCACGGGTACACAAGTGCTGCTCCTCGTCGTCTCTGAGACCGGACTGGTCTACACGTTTACTACACCCAAGCTGCAGCCGCTCGTCACCAAGGCCGAGGGCAAGAACTTGATTCAGGTACGCGATCATGATTCATCGTCGCGCGTGTCGCTAGCCTTGCCCTGGTTATGCACGCATCGCGCATCAGTAAAGGGCTTCATGCTGAACTCATTTAGGCGTGTCTGAATGCACCCGAGCCTACTCCCGGCAACGAGAACGGTGTCGATGGTGGCGACCAGGTAGAGTCACCAGAGGAGGCCAGTAACCAGCACCTCCCACCCCAGGGCAGCCGACCTGGTATCCCCCAGAACCACATGCCCGGCAACTACATGCCCGGCATGCCTATGGACCCCCAGCAGGCCCTGGCATATCAGAGCTACGTACAACGGAATCAGGGATACGGTTCGGGTATACCCCCGCAACCGGGTATGCCTTCCAACAACCACCACCAGTCGTAATGACGTCCAACCAAAGATTGGTCTTTGGTCTCTGATACCCGGCGCTCAATGCTTGTTCGAGCCGCCGCCTCTCGGCCTTGCGCGTCCCTTCTGGACATCAGAGCTAGTCTTGCGAGGTCCTGGTGATATGGCGTTGATACGGTGTTGATTTGCCACCTGCATTTTTCCTTTTGATTTTTTCTTCCTCTAAGTTTACGTCGCCGGTTTTTAGGCCGTGAGCAGGTCTGATGGAGGCTCCGCGCTGGGTCTCTAATAATTACATCCGGCAGCTGCGTGTTCCTGCGCTTGCGCCACTTACCTTGGTCGTTTAAGTGATGGCCGGGTAGCCCATGAGCGTTGAAGGCGACGGCACGGGGGATATGGCATGGCAGTCAGCCCTGCGCGTCTTTCGTTTTCTTATAGTCGAGGATCTGCGAATGGAGTATTTCGTCTCGCCGTGGGTGATTTGAGCGAGGCTGTTTTCAAGCAGGCCAGGCTTTCCGTCGTGGAGCAGGAGGGGGCGCGCTTCGCTTGCAAAATACTGGAGAGTATTGGGACGGGATGGGAATGGATGCGACGAAGGCACGAATGATAACGGATGGGAACTTGATGTGGATTTGACGAATCTATCATGGGCCAAAAGAGACAACGGATGCTTTTCTTGACACGCACTTGAAGGGTGTGATGACCTTTCTGACTTGTCGTTAACACTGATGGATCGCTTGCTCGTGTTGCCTTGCTTTATGTCGTGGGTCGGTAATGGGCGTTGGCTCGTGAGGTATTGCATGCTCTATTGAAGAGGGGAGGATGGATGCCATGTATGATACGAACTTTGATAGAAGTTATTGATGAGATGATATTGCCCAATTTCTTTTTTCCCTTAAAAGAAAGTAACAGCGAGAGCGGGCAAGGCAGAGTGGGCGCAGCCTGGCAACTTATAAGCCGGGGATGGCCTCTCTGCGGACTTGCCCAAGAGAGGAATTCCACGATGGATAGACATTGATGCAAGCATCGGGCATTTTGAGCCCAAATCCACATTTGCAGCGTGGCTTTGCCTTCCTAATGAGGGAAATGTCAAATCTAAATCTGCAAAGCCCGGTCCGTTGCCCGATGGCCTTTCCCCAAGATCCCGGTCCGTTTGCCCAAGCTACGACAGAAAAAAGGAAAGCCGCTGGGGGTGGGTGCAGGTATCTTGTCGTTATTGCCATATTAGGAGGCCTGGCTCGTTATGATTGGGGAGATTTGGCGAGAAGGTATTTTCTCCCTAACCGTTTTGGAGCTTTACTATTTTTGTAGCCTTTTTATTTTCTTATGCGCGTGTGTCGCGTGGCAGCGCGGGAAGCATGAGATGACGTGGATGGGATGAGTGGTTTGGGGCTGGCCTTTTCCTTGTTCGGAGGTTTAGGTGGGGAGGGGAGGAATTTACTGGGTTAGACCAAGGGGTGGTTTGGGAATGAGCGATAGAGAGATGAGAGAGGGACGATAAGTTGGTATTTGGATCAAGGGTGACAATAAGTGAGGAATGGAGTCGACTTCATTACTGAGGAATTGAGGTTGTGCTTGTCAAGTTGACGCTGTCGTCGTGGGATGGACCCCGTCGTGGGATGAACCCCGTCGTGATCGTCACTCACGTCGACCAAAATGGACTCAAGCCACTCAAGCTTGAGAGTACTACCGTAAGCAATGATTACCTACCTTTAAGTATTAACAAATGATCTAATTACTCGCTCCATCCTTAGCCCAGCCTCCCAAGCAGGGATAAGGCTTCTAGGGACACATCCTATTCCCTTGTGCTATAGGCTTCTTATCTTAGCTTAGGTGCGCCGACTGTATTATTCGTAAGCCGATAGACTATTCTGTAGGCGCACCTCGGTTACAGCCCTTGTTTCCTTTGTCACTACGACTCTCTACTAGCCTCAACGTGCTTGACTTTCGCGACTTGTTTACGACACTCTCGGGATTTAAGCTAAAATGACACGAGTAGATAGCAACTAAGAGAGAAAGACGTCGATATTGCCTCTAAGTAATACTCATGCCTACCTCTTAGATTGTTCAAGTAGTAGTAGTCTAGGCTGTCAAAGTGTGAAGGTTCTGCCTAATCCTTCGGCATAAAAAACTATTTTGACACGCTCGTCGATGTACTCAAAGGAACCAGCGATTAATATACTATCCTGAAATGACAACCCGTATCTACGGACTTTTCGATACTATCTAAGATTATCTACTACTTATTAATATACTACCAAGGAGAATCCTCTGTCCAGAACGTGCTGTAACATGTCAACCACGATGGAAACCCAGAGGGACGAATGTTGCACTTTGACCTTAACAATCTAAGACCACTAGGTTGCTATGATAGAAAATTCGTCGCTTAAGAACTCAATTTCTAGGAGCTCCTTGGTGGAGAATGAAGGTGTTGCAGCTGGAAAGTTGGTAATTTTGCATTTTCCGCTGCAGTGCTGAAAGACGAGCTGTCACCCACAAAGGATAAAGACAACGACTCTCTACCACGATAATAAGACCTCTGGGATTAGCGTTTGATAGAGACCTATCTAAATCTAGCTGGCGTCTATAATATATAATAAGCTCCTTGCTATTATGAAGTGAGTATCTTTGACTCGGCAGCGTATTGACTTCTCAAGCCATAATGCAGTAATATAAACCTGACCAGAAATAAGTTTCGGGTCTTATCTTATACTCGATGCAATAAATACTGCTGTATTCTAATCCTACTCTAGAATTAAGGCTCACCGAGAGGTAATTAAAGGAGCTGCGTGGTTATTTAAAGCACTATTGCCTACGTTCTGCTGAGGGCTCATGATTAGCAGACCGTCTATCTACTTCAGACTAATGCCCAAACTAACTTTCTTATGTCAAGTCTCAGAAACCTTTAGTCAGTTCTCTGCACTCTCATCGGCGGAACCTAAGGCTGTGACAACCTGGGCTTACTTCTCTATGTGAATTGTCACGGTTAACGCTATTCTTGACCAGTTACTATCCACCGAGGCGCAGCATCGCCAGCGTTGGGAATGAATAACGGGGGTCTGCACTAGACGATAAAGAACTTTGACATGCTCTCAAATGCGACCTCATCGGTCCTCTAGGCTGGTTATTGTTAGGGCGCCGAGTTGCCTCCTTGCGACTTGCAGGCGTGTAACTGTTATAGAGCGTACCAACCAGACTCGAGTGTCAGAGTCGCGATTTGTCTATCACTCGAGATTTCTTGTTTCTCGCAGTTGACCTGAGTGTGACCAAGGAAATCTTGACTAGACCTCTACCTCCCACCGATCTTGGGCTTGACATCTAGCACACCGTGGCAGATGATCGTATCGAGGCAAGCAGCTAATGCTATACAGCTATAGTAGAACAAACATTTCTATGTCTAAACAAAGCGCCAAGGACTAAATACACCCATTCTATTTTACCTTAATTGTAGCTTTGGTCTCAGTGATGTCAGATGTGCCCTGTAAGCAATTAGATCCGGAGTTTCAGTCTGACCTTATCAAGACGAAACTCGGCAAGCTATTTGCCGAAACATGATCGCCAACTTAAATACTCTATGCCAAGCTCTAGCTTATGCAAACGTCTACAGTACTTGTTTTATCTATGACCTCTGTTGATAGATATTGTTTGGATAGAATTCATGCTCTTGCGCAGCGTAGACTGTCGAGCTAGCGCTGTAAGAAGAGGAATAGCGTGCGGGTGTTGAGCAAGTTTGAGAAGGTTTCCAGCTTGTTAGTGCGACTATGTACCGATACCTGAAATACCTGCTCAGTCCGAGAACAAGGAAAAGCGGCGGAACAGAAAAAAAAAAGACAATTGAATCGATATCGATTGTAATCATTACATAGAGGCATGCCATGCTATCCTGACCACAGCCTTGAGACAGTCCAGGTCTCAAAGACCACGCATTTCCAACACCAAACGCCGTCACACCTTAGCATCCCATTCATTTCCCGCGCTGCAAATTGAGTGATAAAGAAGGCAATTGTCTAGTGATCAATTACTTGAGTATATCGGCCGACGGCTAGACTGCCAACAAAGACACCAGCCAGCACCGATAGGAAGTAGCCGACATTCATCGTCATGACGGCCAACATGCTGGGCATAGAGAGTTAGCTTCGGGTCAGACAGAGGAGCTGGTATGAACTTACAGAAGATAGCCAATACCGACAATGACGGTGTCGAGGCACGCCCGGATGGGGTCGACGCTGAATCGCCAAGGCCTCGTCACGGCTCGCTTCCTCTCGACGACGACGACCGTCTCCTCGAGTCCATTCTCCGAGAGGGTCATGCGGCGCGCGTCAGGGCTGGAAGCTATCTGCTCTGCCAACGGGAGCTTGCCGTTGACGGCCACGTACCGGCGCGCAGCCTCGCGGTCGAGCCAGTGAGCCTCCTGGACAGCCTTGTAGGCGAGGAGGCCGCGGGCGATGATGGCAAGGATGGCTAGAAAGATGCATGTGCCGGCGTAGGCTCCGGCGCTGGTTGGAGTCCACGAGTTGGAGTAGAGGGGAGTGTTTGTGTCGGTCTGGAAGACCATGGCCATCATAGAACCGGACCCGTGGCTATCGGAGGACGAAGATGATTCCGAGCTGGAGGCGTCATGGTCTGTGTCCATGCCGGGCATCTCATGTCGTGGGAAGAAGCTCATGTTGTATGGGTTGTTGATAGTGTCTTGGGTACACCTGAGGCTGGCAATGGATGCCGGTGCGGAGCTGAGCACTGCTGGTAGCACAAGCACAAAGAAAGAGTTGTCACTGAAGAAATTATGGTATTCGATTTACATCAGTGACGGGATAGGTGATATAAATTGGCAAGCAGAGCGGCAAAAGTAAAGAAGAATAAGAGATGCATGAGCCAAGACTTCTCTCGACCGAGTTGAAACTGCACCGACACTGGCAACACGGACGGCAAGTCAGACCTCCGACAGATGCTCCAATGAGCGTCTCGGGTCCATGGCCAAATCATCCTTTCTTGCTCAAACAGACTCGTTCTCTGGCGAGCTTGCTGGGCTGTGCCTGGATCTAGCCCGGCTCGGCCAGGTACCGGTACTTTGTCCAGGTACCTCCACCAAAACACCATCTCAGCTTGGCTCACATACTACCACTGTAATATCCAACCCAACTCGCACCAGGCACAAGAGACAAAGAATGTGTCGGGCCTGAAGATATCCGAAGCATCTGCCGGTTATCCAGATCATCTATCGACGACAGCTAGATTACTTGGCACGTTGCCACTCGAGACAAGCAGCTCGTTCGTCATTCAGTCATGAGCTGTCAGCTGCGCCAGGCGTCATGCCTTTTCTACCGTCAAAGCCATTATATGAGTGAGGCCGAAGGTATTTTGCATGATTTAATTGCACTAGGGCCTGCATTATTGTGTTTTGTACGCTTTGCTCCTCGTCTTCTCTGGTGCGTAGAGGACACAACGTTCCAACAACTCCCTGTTGCTGGAACTCGGCTGTTACTTGCCCTTAACGACCATTATATGTCTTAAAACAACGGAAGAATATGCAACAGAGTCACAGAATTATTACTAGGGATTTTCCAACTCGTAGTGACAACTAGTCGCCAACGCAGCCCCTTTCATGGACCTCTTGCGCCGGGGTATTCGACCAACTCAAACTCAACCGCAACATTTGAGCTGCCATTGTCTAGAAACAACGAGATACTACATCTGAAGGATATAGAGATATACATATCCGCGAATAGCGATTGCTTAGGAAGCGGGTGTTATCAGTTCGGGCATGGCATCTGCTGCAACTGTAATGGGGCCCGGACTGGTCACAGCGATCGCAAGGGACGACAGAGCAACGGCAGTTTCTCCTTTACTGGTCACAACCGGATAATGTGCAAATTCTGCCTGGATAATTATCCATCTCGCATAGTGCAACCTCCGCAGTTGCAGGACGAGGCTTGCATCACCCGCAGCAGCAACAGTCACACAAGCAGAGCAGCCCAGGATTCAAAGTCAGGGCCGGTGGTTCAGGACACAATATGCCCCCACGAAACACAAGAGGCACCCGAATCTATTCTCGGGAGCATTTCCCCAATATTTCCGTTAATATATGTACATATATTGCGTAGAGGTTATCGAGGCCCAAGTCTATCTACACCCCTTTTCATATCATATGCTTCCACCCGTCGACTTGAACGTCACGTCGCACAAGACACCCGCCGTCAAAAGGCTCAGCTCCCGATGGCGCCAAGAGCGGGAATTGCCTCTTCTCCTGGCCCGTGTGCCGGGGGTTCTCGAGGACAACGGCAGGCTGCATCAGAATCTCATGTGGTCGGCTCCGGGGTTCGGGCGGGCAGAGGAGGGGAGGACAAGACTCTCGGGGAGCTGCAGACGGTAGGGCTCGGGAGGGAACCCGGCGGTTTCGCCGCGACGACGGCCGAGGTTCGTCGAGGAGACGAGAAGGAGGATAGATGTCAACTGCAGGTTCATTACAGGCTGGTAGGGCAGACACCGTCAGGTGAGCCAAGGCGACGAACCTCACAGCCGGCCTATTGATTGGTGGTTGGTTCAGCTCGGCTCGAGTTGCCTACTGGCTCACCTTCAGCTCGGGCAGTCAGCCTCACGAGAAAGATGCATCCGGCTTTCGGAGGAGATGCATAGCACCGAGCTGAGAAGTGTCTGCAGCAAAGGCATCCGTACTCTTGTGACCAGTCACGGCCGACACTATCTCGGCTGACCGAGGACTGGCCATGGGCAAGCAAGAGGCCGCGATCGTCACAGACAAGAGAGACAGCAGTCACGCCGGCAAGGGAGAGCAGCAGCAGCAGCAGATGAGCGCGTGGTCCAATCGGAAAGGGCCATCTTGTTGTTGTCGAGAGCTACGAGGGGAGGGTCGCACGTCTGGTCACTCACCGGAAACGAGGTGATGGGTCATGAAAGATATGGATCGACCATGGTAAAGGGTGCTGTTGCCTTGGGTCAAGCTCGCTTCCCTACAGAAATAGAGCGTCTGGTTTAACGAGGATCGACAGAAGATGATGTTGCAACGCGTCAAGCTGAGAGCAGGCCACAAGTGCACAGAGAGAGCCTTGCAGAGCACACGCCTGGAAAAGGGGGAGAGTGAGAGACTGATACATACGAAACGATGCAGAGAGGCGGAAAGAGTAAGCGTGCCCTGCTCTGCAGTACACCACAGGGCCAACGGCCAGAGGCATGCGTCGATATCCATGATGGGCGCTTCATGATGCGGTGAACAGGGGAGTCGGCTCTCCTCGCCTCGCCTCGCCTCGACTCGACTCGACTCAACTCTGGACACGCAAAGACAGGCAAAAGCTTCAGGCCTCGTGACAAGTCGACGGATGAAACAGCGCCGTGGTTGTCAAACGCCCCCCCGGTATCTCGGTTCTTGACCGGGCTCGTCGACGAAAACAAGGCCAACACCAACACCAACACCAGACTGTTGCTGCTTGAGCTTGTGATCCCATCTCTTGTGGCCCGGAATGCAAAAAGTCATTCGTCTCTCGGTCCGTGCTCTGCTCTGATCTGCTCTAGGACCGACGTGTCACACCGGCTTCATCCGAGCTTGTCGTCGTCTGGCTCTGCCTGGCTGTCGGCATTTGGATAGCCTCGTGCCTCGACTAGACGACTCCAGACCGGCAGTGGACGAGTATCATGATCGTCATGATGCTTTGCTGCAAAACATGTGGCCAATCTACAGCTGTGCACGCCTTGACCCTTTGCCGTATGCGTGCTCAAGTCCTCGTCTAGGCCTTGGACCATGGCCTCATCTCAGTCTCTTGTTGATGCCCTCACCCCTCTGCTCTGCCTGCTCTTGTCTCCAAAGGGCAACAGGAAAAAGCCACTCGAGTGCCCTCACCCGCTATGTGCCGTTCCAGACCCCAGCACCAAAAAACACGCCTCTTTTTCTTTCCTCTTGCCTTTCGCCTCTCTACGCCCCCCTCCTCCTGTTCGCACTCGCCTAGGGTACGCTTCCCCGTGCGAGTCAAACGCCTCCAGCCAGACGCCCTTTGCGCCGCCGCCACCAGAGGACAAGCACAAGCCTAGCTCTAGTTGAACAGACAACAGACAACAACACTAACAATGAGGGCTTGTGCTTATTTCCTCTGCTCGAACGGGGGCCGATCCAGCTCCTCTCCCGAGAAGCCACCACGCCCCCCCCGAGAACGTCGTTGCGCCGGTCCCGACCAGCAGGTTTGACGTCTCGGCCTCCGTCACAGCCTGGCAGCCTAGCCAGCAGCCTCGACGACGCCCAGCGACTGTGACGTGGTCCCGTGGCAGCAATTATGAGGCTATTCCCAACTGCCTGTGACTCGCGCCGTGGGGCAGCCAACGAGTTGACAGAGGTAGGTTTGTGCCATTTTCCAGCAACGTGATATCACAAAAATGGGTTCCATTGCTCTTATGCAATCAATGGGAGTGCGCCTTGTATAACGCTGCGTCTCTCACCTCAGCCGGGTTCAACCAGACCCATCATTGACTGACTGGTTGAGTTGGCATTTATTCACCCATTCACTAATACATTTGCCCCGTGTATAATCCTCTCCAAGCACCATCATATGCAATCCCGTTTTCCCATTCTCTCGCCCTTGCAGCCACCCACACTCACACACACTCACAGAGTCCGCCTCAATCAATAGAACCCTGTCCTCCACCAGAGAAGAAGCAAAAAGAAAAAAAAAGAAAATACGACGCCAAACATGTCAGCCCCCAAACTCGTTGAGGAGAGAAAGAGAGACGCAGAGAAAAAGAGAGACAGCCTTACCACTAGTTTCAGCAGCCTGTCTTACAAGAAACAGAATGGCCAAGCCCAGGCCCCTCTCGCCCTCCTCGCCCCCCCTGCCCAAGCACCTGGAAACAAGGATTGGAAAAGCCCAACTACCGCAAGCACATCGCCCCAAGGGGAATAACCCGGGGCGCCGTGCCTGCGGCTGCCAGGATACGGGCTCAGCAGCAAAAAGAAAAACACATGCACAATGGAAAAATCAAACCCGTGGCGTTGGAGAGCACCAGGAATGGACAGGGGGGCCGACTGGCTGCGGTTGGCGCGCGCCCACGAGAATCAAGAACAAATGGATATCAAACCAACACGAGAGACACACACCAGTCCAGTCACAGCAGCCAGGCAGTGGGAGAAATCCTCCTCCATCCCCGTCTCACCCCCTTCGCTCCTCAGTCCTCGGCCCGAGCAAGAGCCAGCTCAGTCCGGGCCGGCCATGACAGATATCATATTGATGTTGTTTTCCCCTAAAAAACCATCTCACTGGGAACAACAGAGCATCAAGCAATATCCACCTCATTGCCAGACGCTTGCATCTGCCCCCCTTATGCAAGTCGTCGGATCTCCCTCCCCCACGCCCAATCACCCGTCAAAGAGACTTTCAGCCAAGTCAGTCCCGGACTGGGCCAACATATCCAACACGCCTCGCCATTGGACTCTCGGAGCTGCCCTTCCCAGTCGTCGACGTCTTCAATAGGCATAACCGCGCTCTTCTGTGGCTGGCTGACCCCCATTCTTCATGCCAGACACCAACCAACCCCCAACTCGCTGCAAACCCGCCATTCCCACTCCGGAACTACTGTACTTCTCTTGTGTTCTGGCCAAGACAACGTCGACGGCAGAGGGGAACTATGGCATATCGCCATCAGAGTTGTGTATCAAGCTCTAGTCTTGTGGCTTTATTTGATGTCCTATTCATGTCTTCGAGAAGGTTCCAACCCTTGCTATTGACACGACCTGTTCAGTCATAAACCCATCCCAGAGAGGTTCTGTTGTGAGAACGGGGGAAAAAGGAACCTCCATAACAAACGAAATAGGTCCCTAGAGAAGTGCTATGCCCGTCTAGATCATGCTGAGAGTATCCCCTTAGATTAATCCCACAATTTCCCCAGTATCCATTGAGCCCCCAATCCCCGGGGCCGATCCTGTACCTTGACTTGACATGCCCAAACCTAACCGTTACACCCTTCGCCTGAAGCCCTTTGATTGTGACCGTGATGCCGAAACTTCGTTTCGTTCTGTGCTGATTCCATCTCGATCCTGAGATATCGCTGACCCGACCGAACATGACCTTTTCCAGAGCCCAAAACCATTCCTGAAACTGTCCCAGCCTTTGACCAGTAATATAACACACAGTGACGTAAATTCGTCCATAACAAGTCGGTTGTCGTCCGTGGCCCGCCCTACACGCCCCTGCCTTGACGCCGTTGATTTCATTTCTTTGTTTCCCGTTGCTTGCCCTCGCTCGGCCATAACAGAATCCCAATTGATTGTTAGACATGGCCGTCAAGCAAATTGTTGGTTGTGCCTCGAGTCAGGCATGACCTTCCTCCTGGTGATATGTCTCGAAACATGTACTGCCGCCGGAGAATCAATAATCTGCCGTCTTCACCGGGACTTCACGGTTCCCTCTTCGTATCGGGGCTCTCGTTTTCCTCGCCACTTCGATCAGCTCCGTTACCATCGCCGCCATTGGCCGCCTCAGCGGCCTTGTTCTCACAGCCCTTTACGAGTCGATGTCTCTGTACTTCCAGTCAGCTAACACAGTTCGTACATCGCTCCTAATCAGGCTCAAAATCACCAACACGAGTGACCAAAAACGATGGGGGAAGACTTCATACCTTTAGTGCATCCTTTCTAGAAAAGCTCTTGCTGCAGAATGTGCAGGGGAATGGCTTCACGGCCAAGTGAATTCGCTTATGTCGTTTCAAATCATGGTTTCGGCTAAATGACTGCACGCATTGGTCGCACTTGAAGGGGCGCTCCGACTGCGGAGGGGGTTGGCTGTGCCCCGGGTACATCATGGCATGATGACTGTACTGGGGTACGCCCATACCAGGAATCATCGACATCTGGCCCCCAGGCTGGTGAATGTTCGACATGACGGATCCACCCATTGTGGGCAGCGATTGATAAGGAGGATACGGTCGGTAAGGAGCGGGAGGAGCCATGGCGGGCCCTTGCGGCTGGCCTGAGAGCGAGCCCAGACCCCTCGGCACGGGGCCAGTGCTCGGGGGAGAGTGCTGGGTTGGCGAGGGCTGAGGAGCATAAGACGGGAAGTTTGACTGCTGGGGCGTGGACGAAGCCGGATAGTAGCTCGCTGTGCTGGGGGGCCTCGTGTGCGTATACGAGTCAACGTGGGCGGGTGCGCTCGAAGGAGTCGGGGGCTGAGTAGAAACGGAGTTCTGCGAAGTCAGAATTGCGCTCTGGGGCGGTTGGGATGCCGACAAGCCTGAAGGAGAGGTATGGCCGCCTCCTCCAGAGATGGAAGTCTGGAAGGGGTGATGAACCTGGTCGTATGGAGGTGGAGGAAGTCCTTCACCACCAGTCGCTGGAGACTGTGAGCTTCGAGGGTGGTTGAACTGCTGCATTGGACCTTGGTTGTACAGTGACGAGCTCCTCCCAGCAAAATGTTGCTGTCCCAGCGCGGGCTGCGCCTGTGTCGCAGAGCTCACGGTGTATGATGAGCTGTTGCCCGGGGTCGGCCATCCGCCGTGAACATGACCACCGTACGAGTATTGCATGCCACCGGGGGCTTGGGAACCTTGGGAGCTGCCCGTGTTGACGCTGGAGAGACTGGGGCTCAGGCCGTCACTGGCTCCTGGCGAAGGGGTCAGAACACTGGGCGAAGAGGAAAGGCGGCGATCGGGAAAGGGGCCGGGGAGGGGAGGATATGACGGCGGATACGAGTACCCAGCCGGGTCGGAATCTCGAGAGCTGTGGTAGGGGTCTAGGGACTCTCCCGTAAGGGGAGGATAGAGGGGATATTTGGCCATACTTGGAACATCTGCGGTGGTGGGAGGTGGCAGAGAAAAGGTGGGCAGTGCGCCAGCTGCCGGACGACGTGACGAAAAACTAGGAGCCGCCTCCATGGCTGAGTTTGCCGGGCGAAGTATTGTTACAAATGCTGTGGTTTGTGACGCCTTTTGCGGTGTTGTTGGTCCCTCTTGGTGGTTTTTTCGATTCCGCTGTCCGAGGGCGAGTTATTGGCCCTTTGGCGGTCAAATGCGGCCCGCAGGCACTGCCTGGGTCCCGGAGATATCGAAGTCTCACAAAACAGAGCTGAAGCTAGCCGCTATACAGAATCCTGCGGTGCTGCGGGACCGCCGGTGTTTAGGTCCCTGGAGCTCCTGTAGCTCTCTCAACGCCGGAGCTCAACGCGGGGCGAAGGCTGGATTCCAAAGGAGGTCGGTCCAAAGTTTATGCGTGCGCCTGCTTCCAAATATCGATGATGGGAGAAAAAAGGATGGCTGCGAATGGCTTCCGGCAAGGGCGTTGGCTTGAGTCGAGAGGGGTTGGGATCGACAACCACACAACAAAGCTTGCGTATATATACTTTGTTCGTCGTATGTACACAATAAATACCAATAGGCGTTGAAGGTCGGACAAGTACAGAGAGCGGATTCTTTCGGGTCTGACGCTGCGAGGAGATCGAGCTCCCAGAGAGGAACACTGAGAAAGTGCAACAGGAGTCAAGGGCAATGCGAGGCTTTGAAACAGCTTTGAACAAGAGGTTGTAGAGGAAAGGAGGGGAGGGGGAGAGATGAGCTTAAGTTGAAAAGAGAGAAGAGGAGGGGGGAGGAATGAAGGAGAGAGACAGAGGAGGAACGAGGTAGATGAATGAATGCCTTTGGAGTTAAGCAAAGTAGTCACGATGTTCTTGGTCTCTAGAATTTGAATTGGGATGATGGGGGTTGATCAGTAAATGGGGGGGTTTCTCTTGGGGTGTCGTCAATGGACGGTCCAGAGACTTGCAATAAGGTTTGCTGTACAGGTGGCGCCTTTGGCGTTCTTTGGGGCGATATGTATATCTTTGTCGGGGGGCTCTTGCCTCGACGGCGCGAGGCACTCTTATTTGCGTATCAAGACACGGGGGGGTCTGTGCAGGGGAGTGGACAAGTCCAGAGCTGGGGAGAGCACAAACCGAAGGAAGAGGAAGAGCGCAGTGACCAACAGCAAGACCAACCAAGAAGAAAAAAACACCACTAGACCCATAAAGAGAGTGAGACTGGACACCCCTCTCGAAGACACCCCAGCACTAGCAAGGGCCCTCTGCTGCTCAGGCCGTAGGTTGTCGCCTTGGCATCTTTCTAGGCTTAGCGCCATGCTAGGGCCTTGCTGAGACGGGATCTCTAGGGCGCGACGCCAGACGCCAAAATCGACTAGCTTGGGAGGGCTGAAAGGATCATGGACCCATCTGTTGGGCCTAGCCCAGGTCGTGAAGGTTGAGTGAGGGACGGGGGTAGGTAGGTAGTCGTAGAATGAATGAATGGGTTGGCCTAGTGCTTCTGCGAGAGCCCAGAGAGGAGTTCGCGTAGGGCCCGGCTAGAAGAATGGGAGACACCGAGAGAAGAAGAGGGTCCAGAGCCTAGTCTGCTTCTTGCCTCCATGAACAAATAAAGAGAGAAAAGTAGAGAGAGGTAAAAGGGGTGTGAATGAAAGGCCAGACAGTGGAGGTTGGCGCGAAAGGAGCAGCAAGCAGAAAGTAGATATCGCCAGACCACCACTACCACTGTCACAACCAGTGCTCGAGGGCAATGGGCACTACTGTCCTGCTGCTACCACCACTGCAGCCAACAACAACGACCACCACCACCACCACCACCATCAGCCCGGAGCTGGAGCCGGAGAGAAAAAACAAGGGGTGGCGCCAGAGGGGAGCAGGGGGAGGCGTCGCTCATGGGCGTGTGTCGAGCGGGGTGCGAGACACTTTATGACTGACAGCACAAGGCACAGGCCAGATTTGGAGAAGCAATTGTGCTATTCTTTGAGCAGTCGGGGGAGACAAGAGGCGACGAGACAGGCGTGTGAGGCGTCCTCAAGTCCCAAAATCGATCTGACCTGGGTCGACCAGTCCCGAGGGAGGGAGGGAGTGAGTGATCGAGTCGGCGATGCCATGCCATGCATAACGAGAATGCTGCGCAAGGTATGGATGTATCTTGCAAGGTGCTGGACACTGGTGGTTCAGCTACCTACGCTAATTATTAGGAGCAGAGCCAGGAAGAAAGAATGATCGATTGTGAGGTTTGCCGGGCATGTGAGTGGGAGTTGATTTCGGGTGTGTGGTGAGTCGAACGCCTGAGAGACGGTGCGTCTGTGTGTCTGCGCTGCGATCAGTACAGTATCATATTCGGTCCTCATCAATGATGAACGAGCATCATCAAACATATCTTCATGTCTGTGTCCCATCATCGCATGTTTCCTGGGCCTGTCGTTGGCCCTATTGCTGGCTAACCTTTGGGACTGGGGCTGGGATTAGGACTGGCTGCTGCTCTGGCCTTGCTGATCTCCCTCTCTCCAGCCTCTGGCACACGGGATCGCCAGTCCCCGTCCCTACTCTTTGCTGCGTGGCTGGGCCAGATCGGGAACCAGGGGTGGCATGGCCGATGTGTCCGCCTTGTGAACGGCACGCAAATCCCTCCCGCAACACGCACACACCTTCTCATCTGTGGTTTTTTACTTCTGCTCGACCCTGTTCGCTGTTTGGGTCTGGGTTCTGAGTTCTGGGTCCTAGGCCCTGGGTCTTGAGCCCGG
The DNA here is from genome assembly GCA_000966855.1 of Fusarium sp. JS1030. Taxonomy (NCBI): domain Eukaryota; kingdom Fungi; phylum Ascomycota; class Sordariomycetes; order Hypocreales; family Nectriaceae; genus Fusarium; species Fusarium sp. JS1030. Next base: position 595,279 of record JWIW01000031.1, read on the forward strand.
CTCCCTCCGTCGTTGCATGTCTACCGCTGCGTCGCTCGTCTGCGTCTTGCGTCTGTGCCTCCCATGTAATGTAATGTAATTCATTGTACCATTCATCATGTCTCGTGGGGCATCCCAAGTCCGGGGAGGGCTAGACTGACAAACCGCTGCGCTCTTGAACCTGAGCGCCTCCCCAAGCCCAGTTTCCCCAAAGCATGAGAACTGGGATCCCGGCAGCGGGCTGATGGCCGCTTTTGGCTGCTGCTGGCTGCTGCTGGCTGCTTTGACGAGACTGCTTTTGGCCCTGGGCCCCCCGGCTGTGGCAGTGGCGGGAACCGACCGGCTGGACTCTTGTTTCTCCCACGACCCCTGGAGGCGTAGAGCCTGCAACGGGGACGGCGTCCGGAAGGCGTCCCTGGTCGCCCCCAAGACGAGAAGCGGACGATGCTTGTCGTCATGATGGTGGTGCTGGCGCTGGCTCTCAAGTGCTAGCTAAATCCATGGTGGAGTAGACTGGAGGGATAAATGGGCAAAGGTGGTGGATGGACTCGGGTGACTAATACAAGAGGGTTTCTGCGTATCTGCACCAGCGGGTGTATACAACGTGGCAGGTCAAAACTTTCTGCCGTGGGAGCAGTCACTTTTTCGCAGGGCTGCTACCAGGTACACACGGGCCCTACCGAACTGGGTACCCAGCCACGAGGACATGCCAAGAACAGAGTTGAGAAGGCATGCCCACCCAGGCTGGACCCTGATTCCGTCCTTCGGCAACAGCGAACCTGAGAGAAGGGCCCATCCATCCATCCATCTGTCCATAGCCGGGTCATGACCGACTCTCAAGTGACAGTCACAGAATGGATCTTTGAAAGATAGCCCCCCTCCGGTGTCAGTCACACGGGTCAATAAGCTCGCGGGGACGGCACCAACATGGCAATGGCCTGGTCCAAGCCCAGAGTCCATTGCCCAGAGGCCAGAGCCTAGAACCTCTTCCTCCTCTTTAGGGCTCGATGGTTGCAACACCATGGCCTCAGAGCGACGGGGGCGCAGTTGTCTAATCCACCTGGGCAGATGTACCTGAAAAGCTCTCGATGTGGGATTCAATCATGATCCCATAACCCTGTCCGGCGTGCGATACCCGGTTCTATTTCGCTCCACCAAATCTCTGATGATGGAATTCGACAGACATGACCAGGAGCCAAGCCGGGCGATGGACGCCTGGGAAGTACTGTAGCCTCAATGCCGACCTTAGCGGCATATCAAAGTCTGCAAGGGCCATGTGTATCCAAGATGATCGCCTCCTTGCTGACGATGGCGGCAAGAAGCCAAAAGAAGCATGCTGGTTAAAGACATCGCAGGCACATAGGGCCGAGTACTGACAAGCAGCCGAGCCCCAGAAAGCCACAGATTCAACTTCTCCCCTGCCAAGACCCTTGGATCGTTATTCAACTGGCCTGACTTCAAGTACACTTCATGAGCAAGGCAGCCCCAGTTGCAGAGAGAGTTGGATACTGTACCTTGAGGAGAGACATTGGCTGGCGCCAGTATGTCTGGGATACCGGTTCCGAGGCCGATTTCTTCTTGACGTTGCTACGCAAAAATTTTCATATTTACAGGCGGTGTTGCTTTTCCCACGATGATCACCTCAATAAGCATGTCGTACAGCAGCCTATACTGTAGCTCGCTCGTTTGTCTCTGTTTCTTGCTCAGGACACCCTAGTCGATACCAATACATATCGTTGTCTTGCTTACCCCTTGTGCCCACACAGCTCCAGGGTACCCCCATGTCGGGCTTCCACTTTCACGGTACAGTTTGAACCAACTGTAAGATAGGTCTACAGATTATTCCTTGCTCATTTTTTTTTTTCTCTCTTCTCTATACGCTACCAATTCCAATTAGCATGCAGCTTAGATACGAGGATCTCATAAATTGGTAGGTATTCAGTATTGACCTATTTGTAGCACCTGGTTGTCCTGAACCACTAGAAGATGAAATAAAGAAGAGAAACATCGAGATTGCGACGAGGAAGGGAAAAGGAAAAGGAAATGAAAACCGAAAAAAAAGCACATACAATTATCGTATGTGAGACGGGTCAAAAATATCCATACCATGCAGTGCGATGCCATGCCCTTGCTGTTAGCCATGCGTCAAGCCCCGATACCCATGTCGATTACGGACCTGTAATTAATGCCCTGCTTGCCCATGCCTTTTCACAAGGGCAGCGATGTAATGGCGATTTGGCGGGACGGAACCCCTTGAGCATTCCCCGGATTTAGTTGATCTCTTGCGAAATATGAACAAGAGAGAATCCAAGGCCGCCGTGACGGACAGTAAGCGGCGGATAAGCGGCTTTCATCACAGACTCGCCCACTGGTTCTCGCTGAGCTCCCAGCCCAGACAACATGGCAGGCATTGTCACCAAATCACTACTTGGCCCTTGATCTCGTGTCCTTTAATGCTCGGAAACCCGAGCAAAGCATCAGCGACCGACATCAGGTTGGTTCTCTCACCCCTGGTCCATCCACCGAATCGCTGGCTCACGCCCCCTGTCCCGAGTCTCCCTCAACCCCTGTCATCTTCACTCGAGCTGGGGCCTGAGCCCCGGGGACTGCATTGCGCACGCCCCTTCCCCTGGCACCTAGCAGGGGGCATCGCAGACCGACCGGGGGATCCCTAGTCGACCAGCCCGTCGTGGATCCCGTAGCGACACCAAGTCCCCCCGGTTCTGTTGAGCCCTTCCGCCGCCATCGACGGATAGGCTCAGCCATGCCAACCAAGCTCTTGGGAACGCATCAAGAACGAGGCGCTCAACTCCCACCGGCGACGACGCAGGTCATCAATCACAGAGTTTTGCGGCAGCAGCCCTTCTCCCCCCCCCCAGTCTTGCGTCCCTTTTGGGCCCCCGGCCTCTGCGGCGTTGCCACCCTCATCTTTCATCCGTCCGCACGATCAAGCCCATCGGGTAAGGCGGCCAAGCCAATCGACATCTAGTCAATGGCTGAACCAACTGGTTGGAATGGAGGTGGGCTGGAATGAAGGTCCGTGACCGAGTTTGATGCTACGGTTGAGGTCTGGTGCCGGCGACAACATAACGTGCACAGTCAGTACTCGTCGGTCTGTACACGATTGCCCAAATGTTGAATGATTCCCGCCTTCGGCGTGCAAACCATGAAAGACCAAGCGTAGAAGACGCCGAAATGGTGCGACGATACCTAGCATCCCTGCCTCTCCATCCCGTGTCTGTTTTAGCTGGGCGTCAGCTTTCACGTCACTCACTCAAGCATCTGCTCACGGAACCCTGGCGCCCGGTTCTTAAACACAAGAACAGTCTTGCCATAAAGCCTAGCCATTGGATGAGCTATGTTATTTCTTTTGCGGCCGTCTTCCAATGGACGGCGTGTTTTACAATATGTCCAGCGATCTTCAGCTCGCATAGGACGAGTGACGATCACGTCCTGGCGTGAATGAGGGTTTGTGTAACAATGCTCATCGCCTCCTCACCCCTTTGTTGCGTGCCTACGTGCCTAAACGACAAGAAATATTCCCCTGGAGCCCGGGATGTTCAAGCCCCGCTGCATGTCTCTCTTCATCCTGCATAGTACTGGAAAAATCCGTCTTCCAATATGCTGGATTTTGTATCAGATCTGCTTCCCATGGAATCAATCCTCCGTGCCCTTGGCTAACACATGGTTTAATTAATGCCTTAAATCTGGGTCGCCGTCGAAGGGATTGATGGTGGAAGCAGTTATTTGCAATGCATTGGGCTGTAATGAATAAGGCCAATCATCCCTTTGCTCATGTTTGACTTCGTTCTTGGCCATGCATAAACATAATAGACAAAGAGCTTTGGACTGTGCGTCTTAATCCTCCAGTGTTAAAAAAAATCCAGATACTTCCTACCTAGGCGGCCCACCCATCTCTGTGCATCAAACAGTATCCGACAGCAGTTCACCGGATTGTTTCGAGTAACATGTAAGTCCTGGCCAGAATATTTAATCCCAACTGATACCGCTCAGTCGTCGTGACACGAGTGCCTTGAATTCAGCCGTCCCGAGAGGGGTGGGCGATGGGTGATGGGTAATGGGAGTATGATGCCAGCAGCCCAGTGCCGAGGGCATGGCGGGACAAGCAAGCCAGCAAGCCAGAAAGCAAGCCAATATGCCAGCCATTCAGCCCAACACAACGGTCTCCCAGAGAATGGGAACAGACTGAACCACATAACCCTTCGAGGGCGCTGGTAAATTTGTTCCCAGGAACACATGGTTCATGCTGAATCTTATTCCCATATGAACGGGCCAACGATCAAACTGTCCGAGTCGTTACCAACTCTCAGTCTCAGTCTCACCTGAAAGCTTGCCTGGGATGCTCTGAATGAGGACCGTCATGGCTCGTGCAAACCAATTTGGCTCCCATCAACCAACAAGTGAAGCTGGTGCATTGGGAGCGGCGGCTATACGAATATAGTTCGCTTCCTTCGCACCCAAGCCGCTCGGTCTTCTCTAGCGGCCCTCGGGTGCGTGACATCTCGGTTCCCCGCCGAGCTCGTCGACGCCAAACCTTGGGCGCTCTCCTCTGCGAGTGTGTGTGTGTGTGTGTGGAGTGATGACCCGACTCGCCGCCCGCGCTAGGGTTTGCATCGGACTAGTGCCAAGTAACTGACGCCGAACTACGTCGCGCGTGGAACCTGGTCCAGACTCAGCTGAGGTGCATGGACCAGGAAGCGACAGGTGAAATGGCTCAAGATGCTTGTCTGGTCGCAGGCAGGGCTTTGCCGTGATGGGCGCTTGGGCCAACCGCCTGCATCGCCAGTAGGTACCTACGTACAGTAGTAGTCTAGGTACGTATCGGAGCCATTCGCTTCCATCCATGGGGGTCGCATCTGGGAACCGGCCATGAGTGGGCATATCCATCCTCTTCCCGGATGTGTTCCACAGATCACATTGCGTCCGATGCATTCGTCCCGTCCTTTCCACCATGGTTGTTCAGGCCAAGCACCCGTGAACTGGTTTGACGAATGGAATCGACGTCCGGGTACGAGGGTGTGTTTTTTTCTTTTTCTTTGTTCTCGTCCTTTCAGCGCAGCTTGTGTCAGGCCGGTGGTAACACGCCCCGAGTACTCTGTAGGACACAACGCGATCCAGGAATCAACCCCAGCAAGTTGCAGCTGTCAATTATGAAGCCCTAAAATTGGAACTCTCGGATCCAGCATGCACTGGCCGATCACGTACTCGAGTCGTTGATGATAGTTGGCATGATCAAGCACATACGGTACTGTATTTTCTCCCCAGATAAGAGACAGTGTTGATTCAGTGTGAGACTCCGTCACATGGCTAGTGCTCGTCTAACATTCCCCGATGCAGGCAAGGCGGGGAGCCTTGTCTCGACAATGGTCCGCTTCCTGGTTGGCCAGTGCGGGAGATGAGGCTCTGGGACCTTGGATCTTCGGGTTGCCTACGAATAGAAAAGCAGGTGTTGCGCTAGCTGGTCCCATCGCGGAACGGGGAAGCGCGGTACCTACCCTACCCCCTACCCAGTTGATCCCAATGGCAAAGGAATGAGAAAGACACGACACGGTGACATCGACATGCCCATCTGTCTCGCGGCTAGCACATCGAGCTTCCTGCGAGCCTGCTGGGATCCGCCCCGAAGTACTCATACGTATCGTGTGCGTACCGAAAAGGGAAATCAATGAAAACCCCCAAAGATATGCCTGACCGCAAGCATCACCCACTTTAGGCCTTGTTGGGTTATGAGGTTGATTCGCAGACGAGTATTCCCATTCCTGTCTTTGACCGTCTCATCGTCAACCTTGTCCAGCGCCACGCATTGCGCACGGCCAAGTTGGCGAGTGCCTCGGGACTCAGCATCCTCTTTCATCCATCTGATGTTGACAGCAGCTGTCCGGGAGGCCAACATGAGTTCCACTAAGGAAAGCTTCTTTCCAAGGCGAGACAGTGAGCGTGCCGCCATTCAACATCCGGCATCGCGCAACCCCCGTTGGCATCATCTGCCAGACGGCTGATGCCACGCTGGGCTCCGAATTGGTGAGTGCTGCAGGGTAATGCGGGGTATGGGGCTGCGAGGCGTTGATTGACGAGGATCGGGCATGATGGATCTCAAGATGCTGTTGCTGTTCACTTGGGGAAATGGGTCGCTGCGGGTGCATCCTTGATTTCAAGGGCCAGGGCTCCAAAGTCATGTGGTTCCATGAGCCTCGAGAATCTGCTGGGCGCCTGCAGGTTGGGGAAACAGGCTTCGTCCGTCAAGGCATGGATGTAGCGGCTAAGCTTGTGTAAGATGGAAGGATAATTCCCCCTCCCCAGCAACCTCGGGTTACTGTACTGTCCTGGACAAGAGTGCTCGGTTGCGGCCCGAGGGAGGGCGGTTGCATGTGGACGTTATCAACGTCTCTATTCCTAGTTGTCACGGATGGATGTCACGCAGCCAGCTTCAAAGAGATATGCCTTATCCCACGGTGGTTCACGCAACAGGATGATATTCGTGGATAGGTACTTTAACCTATGGGAGGGATGTCACCACCACCCTTTCTTGACCGCAAAGATCATAATGGACACAAGAGTTGCGCATTTCGATCCATGCTGTCGAAGCACTGGACTTTCGTATTGGGGTTGGGGGAGGAGGCACTGACTTTCCACATACCTCTGATACTCTGGGCTGTCTTTTGAGGTTGGACTTTGATATTCAAGTACCCTCTCCCTAGCTGACTAAGCCACGCACATCTGCTGCAGGGCTTCATCTTAACTTTCTTCTCTCCATCTCCGCACAGTACTCCCAGATGAGCCACATGGATCTTGACCGACCCCTGTCAAAGGGCTGCGGAATGCTGCCGCCACCATCAGAGCCAAGAGGCCCCTTTCTGGGGTTAAGGCGCCATGACACACCCGGTTAGCCGGGCCTCCCTATGACACAGCAGTGACAATGATAACCGAAAATAATCGATAGCTCCGCTTCCAAACTTTGGCTCGGGCTCAGGTCATCAGTCAGGAGTCAACGGCAATTGTCCGCTCACCGGACGGTGAACAAGAACGCCCCGTGCACGGCGTCGGAGCTTCTAATTACCAACCCAACCTATCCAGCAACGCACCAGCGCTTCGCGAGCCAATATCAACCAATTTTGCAAGACAAGTTTCAATCATCCAACGGAATCTGCCATTCCACCCTGGCCCAGACTGAACCCGCAACCTCCGAGCGCTCTGGCGGTGGGACAACTAGACTAATGTCTCCGCTGACTGGCCATGTAACTCTACCTGGCCAATAGCTCACCAGGTTACAAGGCCAGTCACCCTGTCCCAACAACAATCAATGAGAGCATTCGTCACTGACAACCACCATTTTCATAGGTGACTCGAGTCGTGGACTCCCAAGTCGCAGAACTCAAGTGAAAGACTTGACTGATATTATCCAGCTCAGAACACCGCCCAAGCTTGTTTCCAGTATCGACGCACCCTCTTCTCCGGAGTCACCACCCACACTCACACCTGTCAATCCATTGTGGCGATCTGGTCCCGTCGATGCGAAACGCACTGCCATGTGCCAGAATCAGATCCCCAGAAGCCAGGGGCACCAGACAAGCTAACCGCAAGCCATCCGTGTGCCAAATTAGCCTGGTGGACCACCACCAGCCCGATGGCGTCTACTGTACCGCTGGTGGAGTCCTCCCCTCACGCTCTTCTGGGTACATAGACGATAAGGCTCTCAGCACAAACGTCACGCCTATGCAAGCTCCATTCGTTAGCAGGTTGGCCCGAGCATCGACAAAGCGGGGATCGTGCCATAAGGCGGAGCAGAATGAAGATCGAGACCATTCGACCAAGGTCATCCCAGCAGGCCGTAGACGGCGGTTTCCTCGCCCATCCCGGTGGTATGGACGTACTAGATCCTATCGCCCCATGCCGCATCGATGCAGCATTCCCCATTGTGCTATATCTGATGTTATCGTGGGTTTGACCGCGACAAAGGGCTCGACAATCGCCGACCCTTTTTGGTACCACGCAGATTTTGGTCTGTTGGGGGTTCGACTCGCTGGAACCATCTCTAGAACGAACGGACGACCCACAGCGATGTTTGGGAGGACACGCGAAAGGGTTGCCGTGCCGAGACAGACAAGTCGGCGGTGCGTGCTAGCAATGTTTGACGACGGTACGTATCGGGACAGCTTACGGATGTTAAGTACTTTCATCAGCTCAGCTCTATGCAAGGTGCAGCCGCTGCCCCTAAAGGTCTGCGAGCATCAGCGGGCACTGTTTACAGCTCTGCAATTGAGCTGTTGTGACAGTGTCACACGACCAGGGGCGATTGAGCGCACAAGGCGGAAGGCCGTCGGGACAATCATGCCGCCCATGTCGTCGGAACCTTGACGACTGCATGTGTTGTCATCTCCTCAATGCAAGCTCGATAATATCGACATGCTCACGGGAATTAGGGTGTCTTCTTGTTGTGTTGGTGAGACGCGCTTACATGGCCAAGGTAGCCGCAGGAGAGCTACGCGACCCAATACCTCGCTAATAAAACATCAACAATGTGGATGTAGGAAAAGCCGTTCAGCACGTGGATCTGCGTCTCGTCTGCTCGGACCTCAGAGGAGCGCTAGCATTTTTCTGCAGCTCGGTCTTCTCAATCAGGGCACCAACTGGGCCATCTCCGTCATGGCACGGGGAGAAAATTGTGAGGGAGAAAGTGATTACCGGCCCCAAATGATCGTACGTACATGTATCTGCCAGGGTCAGCAATGGACTGAGCGGGATGGGTCGGCCGCCCTGCGGCCCAGAAAGCGTGCGCTCAGCATTACTGCAATTGGGCATCCCTGACCAGCATGAGGCTGGTTGAAACGGTGGAGAAGTTGACCTTCACCACCAAGCGGCCGCCAAACGGCGGACGATCTGCACTCAGCATCCCTGCGCCGATCGTTCCTGGTGGCGTCTCGTCTCCAAGCCTTTACTTGTTAGGGCGCTCTGTCAAGACGTTTATGTACGCCGGCCGCTTTCAATATCAAACTGCCTACATACCGCAGTTGTGCACGAATTTTTCAGCCGGAGAAGCCAGCATCAACAGTATTCAAAGACGTGTGCAAGACGTGTCACAGCGTCTATCCGACGCACCAGCCAGGCTTGACGATGCATGCTCCTTGCCAGGGAAACGTCAAGGGCGTATGCGAATGATTGGCCACCCAAGTTCTACTCCCCCTGTCTACGTGTATACAGTAGGATGCTTGCGGAATTGCTTTTTCTGGTACCCGGATTCATCATCGATAGCTTGTCATCAGCGAGATATCCGCGCGGGAGCCGCGGTCTGCGCATGGGTGACAGGATCGGCCTGTTCACTCCATTTGCCTCCCATACTCATGTATCGGTGCACTATGCCTTCGCAGAGGGGAAATGATACAATTCTTGAACCATGGGTTGGAAGCCAGGGACACAAGACGAGATTGATGGGTTATCGCAAGTGGCGCGCCCACAGCAGGAATCTCTAAATCCAGGGCGTCCGCACCTCAAATGCTGGGGGGTCATTTCTGCCCTGGAGGCGCTGAGCCAACAAGCATATCCCGGGTGCGTCAGTGTGATGTGTGGATGCGAGCGCATGCTTGTGCGGGTCCCCAACATGAGTAATGGTGGAGCAGCTGAAGTCGTTGCTTTTTCAACTGGGAGAATCACTGACTCTGAAGGGCGAGAGTGGGAATTGATTAGAACGTGACTGTTTTATGAGTTGAGCGACGTTTGCTTGGTTTCGACTAACTGTCCCTGGGGCATTAGAAGAATGCAGCTGGGCTTTCCAGGCTCAAGGCCGATGGCCTCATGGGCTTACTTACTTGACGAGGCTCCAGGATAGTGTGATTATTGACCAGGTACATGCATATGGTCCGTGGTAGCCTGGACAAGAACAAAGACTTGCATTTCACCCGGCCGCCGAGTTAGGTTCTTCAAGGCCGTTGGCCCTTGTTGTTGTTTCCGGTCGCGCTTGTTGAACAGAGTTCCCACCGGTCCCGGTCCCGGTCAGATCAGATCACGGTCGCGTCTCCTTCGGCTAAAGAAATGGAATCTGGCTGAGCGTGTGGAACACGAATCGAGAGGCTTGGTAGCGCCAGCCAGGTCAGCATCTCCTCATAGCACGATGGGCTGCCGCTTCCCGGATCATCGGTGCGCGGCTATTGAATAAAGGTGCGGCTGTGCTGCGTCTAGCGTGACGAGAGAGGTCTGAAAGGTGCATGGCTTGGTGGCTGCCTGCAATAAGCTGACGCCTCGAGACGCGGCAAAATGCTTGAACTGGCCAAGAGATGGCACTAAGAAGGTGTCAAGTCGCCGATCAATGGGTCGCTGGTCCAACATTACAGAGGGTCTACTGCTTGTACCGACTGGTTATTGAGTATCAGTGCCCTTTGCATCACGCATGGGTTGACATGACTCCCCCCGGTTCGCTCGCTTGCCCTAGTGATAGGCAGATCTCAACGTCTTTGCTGGGACGGAGGATGATCAACGATGAGACTGCCGCGTCTGGTGCCGTTGTTACTACCCTCCACCAAAGAACCCTTGCAGCAAATCTCATCAGGACAGTTCAACATGTGCATTGCGTTGTAGTGATCACCAGGCTCTGTTTCGCCAAGTGTCCATAGAGGGCTTCATTTGAACGCTAGATAGTGAGTCTATATTCGACGCGAGGCCGTTCCAGCCCATTCACCTTGAGCCTCGGCGATCATGTGTACGCCTAGAGCAGCCCTGCAGCCTCCGGTTTTGCCGTAACCCCCTTGGACGAGAAGGTGCCCGATGCTATTCCCAGTTGTGCCCGGGATATCAGCCAACACATCTGCAACACCAAACCTGCAGCCATCATGGCCTCCTGGGCCTGTATGGGGTTTAACGGCTTCATCTAGCTACCTTGTCCATGATGCATACATAATACAGGGAGACAGGTTGTCGTTCCTCAAAACACCGTCACGCGCTTCCCCCCGCGAGACCGACACTTGACCAACAACACGAAGCTCAAATATCAGCCGATGCGTCACAGGCGTCGACTATCTGGTTCACTACATTTGACACCTAACAGTATATAGGGCTTGAAAACAGCTAGACAAAGCATGGATCATCTCCCGCAGGAAATACACAACGAAATTGGAGCTTTGTTCGTTGACTTATCTGAGAGTTGGAGACCTGTGTCCCGATCCGATCTGGCCGCAAGGCGACATACCCTCGCAACCATCTCTCGCCCATGGCAGGAGGCTATTGAGAGACAGACGTTCCGTCAGCTTCGACTGAGAAGCACCGACCTAGGTAGCTTTGAACAGATCGTAAGAGGGAGTCGGCGCCGTTACCTTGGTGCCATTTTGTACACAATTGTCCTCCCAGAATACGACATCGACGTTCGGAGCCGATTCGAGGGCGAGCTGGACCGGTGGGTCAACGATGAGGTCTTCACCAAGGCTTTTAGCGACCTATTCCAGATCCTTAAAGCATGGGACGAGGAGATAGCTGGAAAGGAACACCCATACTGCATCGAGCTCGAGATTGAGAATATTTACTCGCCCTCAGATGACAAGAATTTTCGTGCCGAAGCTCTAGTCCCGCGTCTTTCCCCTAGACTAGAGGCCGCCGAACCTGATGGCGAGGAAAGATCTCATTACCATGACCTTCAAGACCGCCATTTTCAGTATTCATATCTTCATCTACTTCGGCCTGCCGAGCTCCCCATGGTCACATCACTCGTTTCGCTAACCACACGTGCAACGAAGAGGCTACTTAGCCCGAGGGCTGCTGTAGATATTACAGCGAAGCTGCCAAACGTTCGCAAAGGCAACTGGTTCGTGAGCGATGCCGAACAACGTTATCCAGCCTTGCGTCGTTGCCTGCGGCACGACTTTGCCCAGGTTATCCACGATGTGTTGCCCAATGCTACCGCTCTACAAGCTTTGGAGATCTGCCTGCATCAGGAGCTTCTTTGGAATCATGCCTGGAACCCAGCGGATTTGACATCAACGAGCACATGTTCTGATCCTGTTGGCAGCGCTATGCGCGAAGCTACTTGTGGCCTCAAATATTTGACGGACTTGGCTATCTCTGGTTGCCTTGACCATTCTCTACTCTGGCCCGGTCCAGGTTCGCCACTCCCCCAGCCCTTTTGGCAAAATATGGAGCGTCTCGATATCCAGTTTGATATGACTACTCCTTCCGGAAGTTGGTACTTTAGAGCACGAACCCCAGCGGAACATATCGATGTTCCAGCATCTATAGGCCCAGATACCCTATTACCTCCTGGATACGGGCATAGCGAGGAAGAGGATGCGATGGCGGCACTGCAATATTCTGAGTCAGAAAACCAGCGACGATCAGGCAATTCGATGTGTCTATTCCGCTGGGTTCCGGACGAGGGAACGATCGTGCCCCTCATTGAAGCCTTTGGGCGAGCATGTGCTCAGATACCTTCATTAAGGATTTCCTCTCTCACGACGACGATCCAAGTGCCACTCCAGATCCATCAACTCCGCAGTGTGCCTGTACGGTCCCCCTGGGGCGTCTCATACGCTGCTCCCGGCGCCGAGTTCTCACGAAAGTGGCAGCTTGACCCTGCGTTCCGTGAAAACGTTCAGCAGCGGAGGATCATGTGGGATGTCAAGGACTGGCTACCGAGCAACCATCTCCGAAGTATCATTGGTAGTATCGGGCAATGCCGGCATGGAGACGAGCTGGTTGAGAAGCACGTCGACTTCTGGGCGGCGGTTATGAGACCTCGGGAGCGGGCACGCTTCAGATGCTCATACTGGTGAGAGAGCCCTTTGTGAGCGAAGTAACGAGCTTGAAATATCACATACTAGCATGGCTGTGGGTGTTAGAAGCCCGCATATGCTCCGCCGTGGCGTCCTTCTGGTAAGGTGATCATGGATGACATTCGTTTCCCCCTTATCACTGATCCGGGTTATCATCTTTGTCCCTTGACTTCCCTATGTCGTATGTACACAAGAGTTCTCACTTGGCTTTACTTCTATATATAGATATATATGGACAAATACGCAGTTTGTTGCTTCAACATCAAGGCTGTCGGTTCTAATTGAGCTGTTGGCATTGCATGACTCGTTGGAACTTTAGCAACGTGTTCTTCAACCTCTGACATTAGTTGAAAACATAGCCAAATTTGGCCTGCACGTGGGAAGTAAAATTCTTCACTGTTTATATGATAAGTCTCAATGTTGATGTAGACATGCATTGGGAAAGTTGGTTAGGGAAACGGTCAAATGCCAACCTCCAGGGTAGGCTCACTTCCATTACGTGATTGAGATAAACAAGTCCTTTGGGACAGTGGAATTGCCACATTGCTTCCATAATGCCATAAGGCGAGTCACGATCGTGGTGTACATGCTAACATAGCGGAATCATATTTATTGCCCACTTATGAACAGTCTGTTGGCGATTTATGAGCGTTTCATCATCGTAGGCGACGTACAGATACTTCCAACGAACCGAGAACCTCAGATTGACTCGAATATAAAGCACAAACTCCTTTTGTTACAGTCGGTCTGCCCAACCGTGGCGATATAACAACAAATGATATCATTACCCGGGACCATGACGCATGAAAATAGCCTTCGTCATCCAAACATACAATCGTGAAACGCTTTGTTCAATATCCCAATCTTAATCGTACTTTTCTGTTACATGCTCGTTTACAGCTTGGAAGCAGGGCTGGGGGGACCAGCCTGGGTGATCTCATTATAGAGGAGGCTGCATGATAGTTAGTGACCTGGATTCAAATGGCACCTGGAAATTGTGGGGAAACTTACGTAGTAAGGAAATCAGCATAGTCTTCGCCAGTGACCTGCCCAGAGAAGTACTGCGCAGCGAGGTGGAACTTGTTGCCCTTGGGGCCAGAAGCAGCCAGCTGGTCGGCCGACTCTTTGAGGAGCTTCAGGGCGTAGGCCTTGTCGACACGCTTGCCCTCGGCAGTGGTGACACCGTGCTTGACCCATTGCCAAAGCTGGCTTCGAGACACCTCGGCGGTAGCGGCGTCCTCCATGAGGAAGTTGATGGGGACACAACCAACGCCGCGGACCCAGGCCTCCATGTAGCCAAGACCAATGTTGAGGTTCTTCTTGATACCCTCCTCGGTGATAGTACCGGGAACGTTCATGTTGAGAAGGTCATTCTGGCCAATGGTGACGTCCTCCCTTCGCACGAAGAGCTGGTTGGGGGTAGGCATGTGCTTGTTGAAGATCTCCGTAGCAATGCTGGCAAGAGCAGGGTGGGCAACCCAGGTACCGTCATGGCCAGCACGGACTTCGCGAAGCTTATCAGCGCGGACACCTTCCATAGCCTTGTCGTTGGCAGCGGGGTCATTCTTGATGGGAATCTGAGCTGCCATGCCACCCATGGCATGGACGCCACGCTTGTGGCAGGTCTGGATGAGGAGCTTGACGTAGGCGTCCATGAAGGGCACAGTCATGGTGACAGCAGATCGATCGGGGAGGACAAAGTTGGCGTTGTTTCGGAACTTCTTGATGACGCTGAAGATATAGTCCCATCGGCCGCAGTTGAGGCCGGAGCTGTGGTCACGGAGCTCATAGATGATCTCGTCCATCTCAAAGGCAGCGAGGATGGTCTCGATCAGGACGGTACCTCGGATGGTGCCCCGGGGCATGCCGATATAGTCCTGGGCGAGGTTGAAGGCATCGTTCCAGAGACGAGCCTCGAGGTGGCTCTCCATCTTGGGAAGGTAGAAGTAAGGACCGAAGCCCTGACGCTGGGTCTCGAAAGCATTGTGGTAGAAGTAGAGACCAAAGTCGAAGAGAGAACCAGAGATGGGCTCGCCGTCCACGGTGACATGCTTCTCCTCAAGGTGCCAGCCACGGGGGCGGACAATGAGAGTGGGGAGCTTGCGATCAGTGCGAAGCTTGTATTCCTTGGAGCCCTGCTTGAAATCAACCTGACGGCGGTTGGCATCGTAGAGGTTGACTTGGCCATTGATCATGTTGTCCCATGTGGGGGCGCTGGAATCTGTAAAGCAGAAGACCCATGTTAGCCATCTGTGTGCCATTTGCATGTGATGTCATTTTCCCCAGGTCATGATGAGTTGCTGCTAAGGCGGAGATGGGTTACCGAGGATTGCAACCTCGGCACAAAGGAACATGGCCATGACGGCTGCTCAATTGCATCCCAGAAGATGACACAAATTACAGAAAGGAAAAAAGTAAACTCACCCTCAAAGTCGGCCATGTAAGTGTAGACATTGGCGTTCAAGGCATTGACCACCATCTTGCGGTCGGTGGGACCGGTGATCTCGACCCGACGGTCGACCAGGCCGGGGGCTGGGGGCGCACCCCTCCATGTGGCATTCTCCCGGATGTGCTTGGTCTCGGGGAGGAAGTCAGGCAGCACGCCTCGGTCAAGCTCGGCCTGGCGGACCTTGCGGCGCTCAAGAAGGTTCTTGCGTCGGTCGTTGAAGGAACGATGCAGGAGAGCGAGAAAGGCGAGAGCATCGGGAGTGAGGATCTTGCGGTGGACATCGTCGACCTTGCCGAGGACGGAAACCCCTTGGAGGATGGAATCGGTGGAAGCCATTGTGATTGTGGGGAGACGAAGAATCTAGCGGGTGGGTTGGAAGAGACACAAATGTGATGAGGAAGAGAGGTGAAAGTCTTGTGTGTGTATATACGAAGACTTTCACGTGTCGGCAACGAGGATATGACGTGCGCTCCGGCTTTGAAATGCCAATGAGAGCAGAAATCCCTGTCAGTGATCGGGCAAATTCTGTTGGGTTGAAATGAGACTGTCGTCGGAGTCGAAGATCTAGGGTATACTGGAAGCTTTTGGCTGAGGATGAGAGCAGCCACGTTGGTGTTGGAAGATGATAAGATGTGGAGGAAAAGAAAAGGGCAATTGCGGCAACTGACGACCTTGGGATTGGGCTATTATATAGAAGTTTAGACCTGAAGCAGCTGGGTGCGCCGCACATCAAATTCCTAAAGGCGCAATGGGCTTCGGAATACGACCGAGAAGGTCGTCGGGCCTGGGGAAGTATAGCCAGGAAGATCAAATCCAGCACCAAGCAAACCCTGAAAACGGTTCCCCACGAGCGAGAGCACGGCCCGCAAGAGGTGGGGAACCTGCGACCCACGAGGCCAAGACCCTGGCACTGTATATGGCGAGGTAGATGCTCGATCCGGACAATGGCGTTGCTGTCTGTCGCTGTCTGACGGCGAAGCTCCTGTGCTTGGTGTACCTAGCTACCGCTCGTGGAGCATGTGAGTTCTCCTGCCATTGTCCCAAGACACATGAGAAGCAAAGCCAGATCCGTCAGTCGTGACTCTAATGGGGAGAGCGAGGGGCGTCTGGCAAAGAGCGGCTCACCAGCCTCCCTCGGTGTTCCATCTCCTTGACCTGGATTTCCTTGCTCACGGCCATCGTCCGTGACAGGCTCGGTAGCCACCGGCCTGGCTCGGGTGGATGGAGGACATGTCACAGATCGAGGCAAGAAAAGAGAGGGTCGGACGCTAAAAAGGTTCAAGGTTCAAGGTGAGGGAGGGCGAGGGAGACTGGAGAGCAGAAGGGTGCGGAGAGAGCATGTGCCTTGCGGGCACTTTCCATGTGGATTTTAGTGGACACGGAAGGTGCAGGCTTTGAGTGCCGCGCTGAGGTGCAGCTGCAGGTGCCATCAAGGGCGATTGGGGTTCTGCAGGCGCCCTCTGGCAGCAGTAATGAGGTGGGGAGGAGCCCGCTAACCTGATGGTGGTACCTCGGCAGCCAAGAACGGTACTTTCTCAAGCGGCTGTTCAAGTAGTGAACTAGCCCACATGCCATGTATCTGATCAACGACACTGATGTACCTTGGGGTAATACCTACCGCCTCTCCAACTTTGACAGAAGCTCTGCTCATAGTCTAGGTCTAGGTCTAGGTAGCTGTGAAGCTGGCCAAAGCTCGAAGCTCGGACGACGACCGAGAGTCGGTGGTCATGATTCACTTTGCAGCGGCTTCTCGATTTCTATTTCTGGTCCCAAAGCCTCGGCTCCAATTACGTAGGTATTACCTTTTGGGCCACCTGCCGTGCCTGGCATTGCCTCCTGTTTCCGCCTCTGCCCCCGGCTGCTTATCGACGGCTTCGGCCATCCACGTGCCCATGAGCGAGCCACTGCCGGATTTCGGGCGTTTCCTCCGAGCCGCTTCAGACCTACTTGCTTCTTCCGTCACGCCCTTATTGTTCGTCTTGAGCCCAGAATATTTCCCCGAGACTGACGCTGACATCTATATCAAGTAATCGCTGATTCCTTTGGTGAATCATATAGACAGTGCCTCTCCGGGGAGCTTGAGGAGCAGTTGAGGTGACCGTCGTCGCAGCGCAGGTCTTGGAGATTGATGTCCATTTGGAGATGCTCGCCCCGCCCAGGTGGAGAGATCTCGGTCAAGGTACGTGCCTCCGGCCCAAGGCCCCGAAATCTGGGGGACTTTGGCCCTCCGATCTGCCGACCGAGAAGCCGAGGCACGTTGGATCGCCACCTTGTTCGGACAAACCCTCCGAAGCTCGCTGACTTGCGCCCAGCTCGATATCGCCGTCTCGGATCCGACCTGGAGCGACTGCTTCACGCCTGGAACTCCCATCCCCATCACTATCCGGCCTCCTGTCCGTGCCTTACCGCCCGTGCGTATCCGTCTAGGGAACTTGTCCGTGTTGAATGGGACCTTGGTCCTTGGTGTAACGAGATTTGTGGAACCGACCCGACCACGGATTTATATGGCAACTTGCATGAATGAAATTGGTGTCGCAGCCAAAGCAAAGCCAAAGACCATTACTTGGCCTTCCATAGCTTGCCCTGCCTAAATCTGGGTCGGACGCAAACTGTTTCTTTCATGGATACCTGGCTTTCAAGGTATTTACTCGCATGTTACAGCTGATTCTGGTTCTGGTGCAAGTCGTTGGAGAGACCGACTCATAACGATCCCACAATATACCAGCTGCCGGTTGGGGTCACCATCAGAGCTCAAGGGGAGAATTCCGAATACCTATCTCGGCGGAAGATCTGATAGAGTTCGTCATGATTCTGTCAACACTCCAACAGTTGTTTGGACAGAAATTGAGCAAGAGGCGCTCTTTCAAAGACCCCCTTGATTAAGCATTCCTATTCTACTACGTCTCTGACTCAACCTCTCCAAGCTATACTCGTCTTTATACCTGGAGTTAAGCTGCGGACATGTCAGAGACAAACTTGATTCTGGGAAAGCAATCTGAGCCGTGATTGGACGGAGCCTTGCTACACCCTCTTGACACCTTCAATTCCCTCATTGTCCTTGTGATCAACCCTCTCTCGCCATTATAGCTCACTTTATAGCTTCAAATACCAACCATCTTCCAGCCTCGAGACACTAAATCTCAGCTGGCTAAAAATCCCACCAATGCAAGTCCCATGCACGTAGCTGCTGGGTGGACAACCCCTGGCCACGGCGTTCAGCCGCACTTGATTTTCACATTTTAAGATCGACTTCTCTAGTCTTATGTTTGACGGCACCCTATACTTCTTTCGTTTGGCTGTTGATACTGTGTTTTATTTCTTGGCTCCCAAGAACCCACAACAACACCATGAGACTCTCAGCCTGTTTGTGTCTGGCGTACACTGCCTCGTGTGCGGTGGCCATCAAGTTACCAGCCGCCATTGCGCTAGACGTTGTATTCCCTGGTAATGATACATACAAGAACTTGACTCAGATGCCCGTTGTGTTTGCACTGCACAACGCAGACGCAGCCCTTCGGTTTGGATACACTCTGGATTGGGAGATTTCTGAGAGGGCCCCTCGTATTCGTTCGACGGGCATGGTGGACGTGGGGTTGATCTATAAGTCCCGCAGCGACTCTGAAGCCCCCCAAAACGCCGTCAACAACATATGGTATCCTTCAGAGCTGACGCACAGCAACAGATGGACGCCTGGGGCGTATACGCTCAAGTGGAAGTGGACGATGACAACGTGCTCTGAGAAGGACCATACCGTCACCTACCACATCGGGGACGAGGTTGCCCGAGGCTCTGTCAACTTCACTCTGGCTGATGATGGATCGGACTTGGATCTTACCAAGGACTGCCCCGTTCATCAGGCGCTCATCTTGGTGGGGCGGGAGTCGCAGGAGATTTGTGCGTCACTCGATGATACCGCCAAGGAGGAGAAGCCAGATTCCTGCAATGCCCGCATGTCTAAGGATATGGCGACCTGCGTCATGGCCAACTTGACCGAAACAGACGATGAGGGCACATGCTCCAAGCTGGTCCGGACCGATAATGCTGGATCTATGATCGTGGTTTCTCAGTTTGGACTGTGGACCTTGTTTGTGGTTGCTGGGCTTGTTCTTTTGAGCTGAGAAGGGAGTTTTGATTCAATCCTGGGCATGGATACCGTCTTACACACGCAAGCATATGGATGAGTTTTCAAGGATCATATGAGATATTTCCCAAGATGATTTATGCAGGTATTATATAAGTTTCAGGGCCAAATGAAGAAATGGACGTAACAAGTAAATTTAGAATCAACAAGTGGAGGTATTTGCTGATATCCTTTATCCATGGGCTCACTTCAAAGCCTCTGAGCCAAACCCGACCTCGGCAGTCTTGGTCGTATACTAACAGTAATTACCTAAGCCAGATGCCATAATTGGCATGCCTTTAGGACTGGCCCACTACTGCGAACGCGAAAGTTGTCTCTCTTGATCAACCACGCATCTTCTCTTCCATGGCTTGCGTACTGTATCTCATTGGTTCTCTGAACGTTTTGGTTATTCTATGTTATCTCTGCGCATCTGTGGCCGTGCCCCGTTGAAATCGTCCCAAAGAAAGTTCATAACCGCAGCGTCGGTATTAACTGTTCGATCATTGATGAATAACTACCTGCTCAGTTCCCAAAGACAAACGGGAAATTGAGACTCGAGAGAAGCTAGCGAGTGAAAGAAATAAAAACGTCCTCTCTAGTCAGGAGTCGAAGCCGGAATTGAGGCTGAAGGCAAATTTCAAACCCCCCTCCTCCTCTCCTATCCTTCTGCCCCCTTTCAAGCACTATTCGCCCGTCCAAGTTGATGTTGGAAAACATGCCCTTCCACCCAACCCTCAAAGCAGAACCCAACCCAACAAGAAAAGCAATGATCTCGTACATCCAACTCCTACAGCACCTTGTACATGATTCCCTAGTGAATACAATTATCCGACAAACCAACAACGCTGGCGTCAAGACACCAGCACTCCGAGCCCCTGCGTTCTAACCTTCCCCCGCGCAGCCAGTTGCTAGATGAGGCATCTAGAGCTTTGGTACGCCGCATTAACACTCTCACGAGTTGAGCGTCTTGATCATCATCTTCTGCTTGCTTCTATCTGCCACGAGCAAGCCTCGCGCCTGAAAGACCCACCCCATTATGTCTACCACTCGGTGGAAGCTGCTGGCCGCTCCTCGCTCTTGGGTGAATCGGATAATGCTGAGCGGCTGTTTCTTACCATGCTCAATCACCGTCATCATCTCGGCTGCAAATGACACTTCCTTTAGGTCCAGAGCTACATTTATCACGTTAGTCCTGTGTCCCTGCTAGATTGTCCGTGGCACTTACAGTTCTTAGCCGCGACCCGCGCGAAAACAATGTTTCGTTGCTTGTCCACCTGGATATTCCGAATGCCATGCTTCCGCCACTCCCGTAGGAGGATCGCAACCTCCTGTCGTGCTCGCTTTCTCGAGATGGTCATGCATAAATGGCTTGTTGCTGGCTTGACCCGAAACAGGCGTGCTAGCCAATTCTGCTTCACCTCGATATTGCGTATCGGCTCCGAGTCTGACTCGTGCCATTTGGGCTGCGACGCCTTTACCTGGTTATTTGTCTTGGTCGCAACAAGTACCTCCATAGATGGCCGTTCTTTGTCATCGGGTTCTTTCATCGAGGTTAGATCATTAACTAACCACTGGATTGGTACATTGAAGCATGACTTACTGGCAATCGACATGACCGAATCTCTTTGTTTGTTGCTCTTCCAGAATGTGAAGCTGAACGTCTTCTTCTTCGTAGGTGCTGCGGTTGAGGCTGAATCGCTTCGTTTGCCATCGCTAGTGGTCGAATACGAGTTGCAGTCTTGCCACTCAACCGACTCTCGGCAGGGTTCTGGCTCGACCTTGGAGGACCGCTTAAACCATGACGATTTCTTCTTCTTCATGGCTACCTGGGCATCCAGCGAAGAGGGCGCCAGATTTGCTGTTACTGGGCCCTCGCCTTCTGAGGTGCGTTGTGCTACAAGCTCTGGCTTGTGCCCGTGACTGGGTCGCATCGATTGCCCTTGCTCAATCTCAGGAGTCTTCTTCCTTACATTGAGTGGCTCTGGAATTTTGACAGGGCTCTGGTTACTTGGAGAATGCACGACGCGGATGCTGTTTTCGACTCTGCTCAGGTATTCAATGCCGCGATCCCTACTGCCTCCATTTTTGGTTGGTGTGTGTGGAGGCGCTGACACAATGCGAGCCTTGTCGTTGGGCGCACCCGTTTCATTGATTGAGGGCAAGGCGGTGGCCTTTTTGTGTTTTTGATTGTAAACTGGTGCTGAAACAACCCGCCGCTCTGCATGCCTGGTGAGAACAACAGGCTGGGCTACCTTGACTTGTTCGGCCCGCAGCTCCTCAAAATGCGAGTCCCCTGTTGTCGGACGAGATCCGATGGGTGTTGGCGCTAACGAACTGCCGTCATACTCTTCCATAGGAGACGGTAAGGGTGGGAGAGGTCGGCTGCTGAAAGACTTGCTTGTTTCATCAACTTCGGTGATGGAATCACCAGGTGCTTCAATGGTGAAGGAAAAAGGCGTTGATTCATGCTGGGTGCGGTCTGGTTCGGTTAATGAGCCGGCGATCGAGTCCTCCTCTATCAATGAACTCCTAAAAGCTTCATCACAGTCTTTTGCAATGTTGCTGCTGAAATGCCGCAGCTCTTCCTTGAAGATCTCCGAAGCATATCTCGAACTAAGAGTTGGTTGCAGAACCGACTCAGGATCGGATTGAGATTCGAATTGGGCCTCTGACTTGTGTGTTGGTTTGGGCAATATTCCACTTGGTAGGCTTGGAACCTCGGGAGTATGCGATCGAACCATCTCGAGCTGATAAGTTGAACCTTGTTCCGTGACGTATGGTGGTACAGAACCGCTCGTGGTTCTGTTGGTCGACGTGGATCGCTTCCGTACGTGTGTAAAGTCGACACCTCGCTTGTGTCGTAGGCTGCGTGCGTGAGGCGTCCCTTGTCGACTGCTGTGGAGAGACGACACTGAGCCCCGAGAAGACTGAAGACGCCCCGTTGTCGAATTCCGAACCGAACTCATACGACCACGACGCGCACCCGAGCCGCTTCGAAGCCTTGCGGGCTGGCTCGCGTAAGAACCACTGGCCGTCTGAGAGTTGCGGCGTGTGCTTGCTTTTGACTGACTCGTCTGCGAACCGCGCGAATGCAGAACACGGCCCTCTTGAAGAGGCTCACAACTGGCTCTAGACTCTGGTTCGGCAGCATTAGAGATGACGGTGAACCGTGATATGGAACGACCGTGACCATTGCCGCGCGGCTGAGCAAATTCGCATGTCGATACACGCTTCTTCCAGACGCCGGGCTTCATATGGTGGTAGTCGCTCATGGAGTGAGTCAGTTCAGGCTTGAAGTCTTCCAGTTGCTTCTCTCTATAGTTATACAACAACCAGTAGAAAGCTTTTTGATCGTTGGGCCTGGTAATGTTAGGCACCGAGCGTACGCTGTGGACCACCAAACCAAGTACTTACTCATCACAGGTCAACTTCAGCTTCAAATCGTTCTCGCTGAACATGTGCCACATAGAGCGCAACTGGCGGAGCAGCTGAGAGTCCACATCCTTTGCGGGAACTGGGGTGTACTGAAACCCTTTCCGTGTGTCGGGTGGTTGTCCATTGAGGTCTTCGAGGTTATCACGATCGGCGTACTTCTGAATCAACGGGTGGCGCCAGATATCTTTGAGGGTAATGCGACGGTCGGGATTGACCTGCAGCATGCGCTTGATGAGGTCTTCTGCCTCGGGGCTCAAGAAGGACGGCATCTCATACTGTCCCTTCTTCGTTCTAGCCATCATTACGCGAATATCAGGATCATCAAAGGGCAGGGTGGCAGAGAGCATGGCGTATAGAATGACGCCCATGCTCCAAATGTCTGCCTTATCTCCCCTGTACTGCCTGTTCTTCAGGAGCTCGGGCGCTGCGTAGTGAGGGCTACCACACGCTGTGGCAAGCTGATGCGTATCGGTTTGGTGGAGAGCAGCCATACCAAAATCGGCGATCTTGATTTGAAGGTCGTGAGTGATCAAAATGTTCTCAGGCTTAAGATCCCGATGACAGATATTGAACGAGTGGCAATACGAAATGGCGCTGATCATTTGGCGGAAGAAGTATACGGAAACTTCTTCGCTCAACCGACCTTTCGTATTAATGAATGTGAACAAGTCACCCTGGTCGATGAACTCAAGGATTAGATAGCTGGGAAAGTTAGCATAGATCAAGTAATGGCTTCATCATCACACCTACACCTCGGAGCGATTTTCCCAAATGTCATACAATTTCATGATGTTTGGGTGCTCGATGAGTTTGAGGATAGCAACCTCTCGCTCAATAGCCATGGGGACACGCATTTCACCATCGATCTGGTCGGGGAGGCTGTTGTCCCACTTGCTCAGGGCGGCCAAGCTGCTATCTTGCACAAGATAAGCCATTCGTCGGTTGACAATCTTGACGGCAGCGTAATGTTCGGTGACTTCATGACGGCAGAGTCGTACACGGGCAGAAGACCCTTTGCCAAGCGTCTTGCCCAATCGCCATGGGCCAATGCGTGTCTTGTAGTTCTTGCTACGGCCGCTGCCGGAGGAATCGTAGGACGCAGCAGAATGCCGTCGTTGGTCGTCCATTTCCTGAGGGGGCCTTAGAGCAGCTGGAGTGTGTGTAGCTGGGGCGGTTGGTTGTGCGTGTGCTGGAGGCGGACGGCCAGAAAAATAGGCTGCGGAATGCCCATGGTTTGCACGGGGAGCGGTGCCGTTGGCGTCTGGAGCATGCGATTGATCATATCGTGACTTGTAGCGGTGACTATCTTGGGCGGGATAGGCTGAGTTGATTCGATTCGAGGCCTCGGAGAGTGGTGAGCGAACGGTGGAAACCATCGTCTCGGCCATGGTGATCGCCGTGGCTGGGGTAGATCAGAACATAATATTTGCAAACACTCGAGATGTCGAATGCTGATCAGGTGTAAAGAGGAACAAAAAAAAAAGACGCTGGTGGTCGTCAAAGTTGCGAGAACTAAGAGCGAAAGTGGAAGAGGGTTGGATGCGAGTGTGTGAGTCAGGCAGGCAGACAGACAGACGAACGAGCGAATGAACACGATAAGACGACGAGAAGAGGAGGAGGAGCAGGAAGGGCGATAGAAGAGGCGGGAAACAAAGACGCTGGGTCAGCTGGAGTGGCCAGGGAACCCAGTATCCGCGCGGCCACGGGGGCAGAGGTAAAAGAGTGACGGCGAAAGGGAAACAAAGGTAACGAGCGTCGTGCTGGTGTGATGGGCCGGAGAGAGTGGTGGGCGTGGAATGCAATGTTGACCGTGGCGGATGTGTTTGGCGAGGCTGGGAGCAAAGGGAGGAGGCGATGGAATATGATACTGGCGCCTGGCATCCGGCTGGCATTTGACTTGCATCTGCCACCCGCCTGCGCCTGCACCTGCACCCACGCCTGCACCTGCCAGCTACCGACAGTGCCCGCCATGCCCAACCCAACCCGTCCGAGGCCCTGGCAATGCGGTGGAGAAGAATTGGCCGGCGACAGCTGGCGGAAACCCGACAAGGAGGGGCTGCTGTTGCGTCCAGGCATCGTGATGCATTCCAGCTCTCGTGTGGTTCGAGGCCAATGGCCAATGGTGTGGGACTCATCGAATGCCGCTCCAGGCCTCCAGTAGGTAGGGAGAGGCGCCTGGGGCAGGTAGGTAGGCAAGCAAGGCATACAATAGAAAGGGTCTGGTCAATGCGCCATGTCGGCCAAAGGCCTGAGCTGATAGCCGGATTTCGAATAAGAACAGAGTGTCGGGGACTTGGAGTTGAAGATGGTTGCACAACAACTTGAAGCGCACCATGAGGCCAGATCGAACAGGGCCAAGAGCCAAAGACTGGGATTCGTGCTTTTAATGAAACGGTAAACAAACATAGGCATTTGAATTGGCTCCACTAGTATTCCGGGCCGAGAAGACACATTGCTTTGAATTGGCTCCTTTTGCTCAAGACTTCTATGAGCAAGATATCCAATTCATTCTACCCATGATGCCTCACCTCAGCTGGCGACTGGCCGACACTGGGACCGCAGGCATCCTTGCTCAAACATTGAGAACAAAGAAGAAGCCTTTGCGTCAAGATTTGCCACGCAGACAAATGTTTTCCTCGGGAGCCCCATGAAATTGAGCAATGAAGTCATCCGGCAGGAACTGGAATCTTAAGGGATGAAGTTGTCTGACCCCTTTTGAAGGGGTCGACTTGGCGTTGACGAATGACTAAGCCACGGCTGCTGGCTACCGACCTACCGACCTGAGGTAACCAACGGCAGCCTCTCGGACCAGACATTGGTGCCGATCAATCATTGTCTTTCCATAGTGGCTTGATACTCAAAACAATACGTTTGGCTCGTTTCATCCTGCTGTGGTCGACAGGTGACTGAAGCCTGGATCGTCGAATCCGATTTGGTTTGCGGCTGAAGAGCTGCTGATGACTTATAGAAGCCCAAGCATCAAGCAAGGGTAGAAGGACGAGTGGCTTCAGGTGAGGTGTTATCCGGTTCACAAACATGCTGTCTTAGCTGTGGCTTCGAATTATACCATAAGTCACGTTCCTAGGGTTGCTGGTTGCCCTGTGTTTTTCATCAAAGGCAACCTACAACCTGGGAAATACATGCACCTTGATCCATTGTAGGTAGGTTTATAACGAGGTCCAAGCATGCGAGTAGGCAGTTGAGGATTACGGAGGACAGAGAAGACTAACCCCCTAAGAAAAAAAAAAAAAAGAATGCAAATTTGAAATCATGGAATCAATCACATAAATCACCATAAACCATACCCCCATATCCCTAAAACCACTCTTTTTAGGTCTTCCATTCGCCATCTGACGTCTCAAAGCCAGTCTTCCTCTGCCGAACCCCACCACTTTAACATCCACGCCACACTTACAGCACGGCGCGCACTGACCCTACGCGATTGGACGCGTCTCACAGAATCCAATTCCATCTCTACCTGGCTCAACTCTTTGCCCAGCGTCCAAAGGACACCCGTCCCCGACAACCCCTCATCGTCGACCCGTGTCTCGCCTCGCCTCGCCTTTAGTTGCAGCACACATCTCATACGAGGACGCATTCCTGGCTCTCCACAAGCGAAATGGCGCCTGCCTCTTCACGCCGTCGCAGGCGTTCCGATACAGACGATGGCGACAACGACGACCAAGCCCGCTACCATAACCGATCACAACCGGACGCTGTCGATTCTCCCAAGCGGCCAAGACTCGATCAAGATACAGATGATGACGACGATGACGACGATGACGGCCAACCGCGCACACAGAGAGTCAACGGCGTTTCCAGCAAAAGCGATCCCGACGGTGGTTTCCAGCCCGGTGCCATCGTCAGGGTCAGCGTCGAGAACTTTGTCACCTACGAAAAGGCCGAATTCCTGCCTGGGCCACATCTGAACATGGTGGTCGGCCCCAACGGTACCGGGAAGAGCTCTTTGGTTTGCGCAATCTGTCTCGGCTTGGGCTACAGCCCAAAGCATCTTGGACGTGCCGGCTCAGTCAAGGAGTTTGTCAAGCACGGCAAGGATACCGCGACCATCGAGATCGAGCTCTACAAACGACCTAAAGACCGCAAGAACTTCGTTGTCAAGGTCCAGATTCGACGAGAGCAGAACACGCAGAAGTGGTGGCTGAACGGCAAAGAATCTAACCACAAGACAATTCAAGTCTTGATGCGGAAGCTCAAAATCCAGGTAGACAATCTTTGTCAATTTCTTCCACAGGACAGGGTTGTTGAGTTTGCTGCCTGTACACCCGTCGATCTCTTGCACGAAACTCTTCGTGCCGCAGCCCCGGAGGAGATGCTGGACTGGCAGAAACAGCTCCAGGACCTCCATAAGGACAAGAAGGAGGTGGCAGAAGCCGTGCATGCCGACGCTGAGACTTTGAGGAACCTCGAGAATCGACAGCAGGGCCTCCAAGCAGATGTGGACAGGATCCGAGAGCGCGAGGAGATCCAGGAGCAGATCAAAAATCTCAAGTCGGCTCTGGTTTTCGCCAAGTACTCGGAGGCGCGCAACCAGTACACAGAAGCCAGGAAGAGAAAGAAGGATGCCGAGACATCCCTCAGGCGTCTAGAGGAGGAGAGCGGCCCCTCCCTCGTAGCAGTCAACGAGAAGCAAGTCTACGCCCAGCGGATTGATGCCGCCATTTCAGGCAGAAAGAGTGCCTTGAAAGATGCAGAAGACGCTACTAAGAAACTGGCTCGCGATGTCAGTGTTGCCACCGAAAGCCTCAAAGAATTTGAGAACAAAGTCGAGTCAGAACGCAAGGGCTATGATGCCAAGCGGAAAGAACTGGCTCAATCCAGGTCAAAGATTACGTCTCTGCAGGCTGACCTGAGAAACCGACCAGAAGAGTTCAACCCAGCAGAGTTCAACCAAAAGATTGTAGGAACTCTATTTGCACTGCCTGTTGTACATGCTAACGTGCTGTGTTTAGCGAGGAGAAGAACACACACTGCGGGAGCTGGAGGGAGAAAAACGCCAGTTTTCTACCCAATGCGCAGATATGAAGACCAGGGGCAGGGTGCTCAACGATGAGATCCATCAAGTCAATGAAAATATCCAGTCTTTCGAGACCCAGCAAGGCCAGCAGCTCAACTTCATGAAAAAGTTTTTTCCCGAGCTCGCTACTGGGTGGAATTGGATCCAGGAGCACCGAGACGAGTTCGAAAAAGAAGTCTTTGGACCACCGATGATCAGTTGTTCCATCAAAGATGAGCGATACTCAGACCAAGTCCAGTCACTGCTCCAAAGCGACGACTTCACGTGTTTCACAGCACAGACTAAGAACGATTACAAGAAGCTCACGGACCAACTCTATCGAGTCCAGAGTCTGTCTGTCGTCATCCGAACCTGTGCCCAGCCATTCAGCGCTTTCCAACGGCCTGTTAGCTCGGATGATGCGACAGACATGGGACTGGATGGTTTTGCTATCGATTTTCTTGATGGCCCAGAACCCGTCTTGGCAATGCTCTGTGCTGAGAAAAGACTCCACCAGTCCGGCGTGTCACTGAGAGATCACGATGATGCTCAGTACGACCGACTCGTCAAGAGCGGCAAGGTCAACTCTTGGGCAGCCGGAAAGCAGTCGTTTACTATACGACGCCGTAAGGAGTACGGACCCCAGGCAATGACAGCCATCACAAAGACCATTCAGCGTGGGAGATTCTGGACCTCACAACCTGTTGACGCGCAGGAGAAGCAGGAGCTGAACAAGCGACTGCTCGAGCTAAAGGGTGAGCGTGAGACGCTAAAAGACGAGTATCGAAGCTGCCAAGGCAAGCTTCAAGGCATTGATGACCAAGTCGCGAACATTGAAGACGCCATTGTAAGCTGCTTATTGCCCTCCTCATAGGCTTGCTCCTCTGACAACACAATAGGCTCGTTTGAAGAATGAGAAGAATACTTTGCAGAGAGAGTATCAGAAGTGGCAGGCTCTGCCAGAGAAGATTGGTTAGTGCTTCTATTCCAAAGACACAGATGCTGGGTCGCTAATGAGGACTTGTAGAATCTGAGGAGCGCAACAAAACAGCCCATGAGCAAGCCCTACGTGACGCTCGCAAGAGGATGGTGGAGATTCGCTACGAGTGGGATGAGGCAGTCGTACACCGAGCCGAGCTCACCCTTCGTCACAAAGAAGCGATTGAGCGGGTCCGCAAGGCACATCACGCTCTTCTTGAAGCCGAGATTCGTCGAGTCGAAGCTTACTCTGACATTGCCGGGCTGAAACAGCGAAACGCCCACATCATGGAGAGCCTTGAGGCCGAGAGAGAGGCCCTGCGACAAGCCACCACGGAAGCCGAGCGGTTCCGAGAAGAAGGTCGCCGGCTCTCCGATGAAGTCGCACGAGTGATTAGTGACGACCCCGGAAAGCAAGAATTCCTTTCGCAGCTCTGTAATGAAAAGACTCCCGAGGACGTAGAAAATGAGATCACCGCCGAGGAAGCCAGGCTGGAATGCATCCACGCTGCAAACCCGAACGTGGTCCGCGAGTTCGAGAGACGAGCTCAGGAGATTGCTCGCCTAAGCCGCAAGATGGAGGGTTCGAACGAGAAGCTTCAGACCCTCACCAACGACATTGAAGAGCTAATGTCCAAGTGGGAGCCCCAGCTCGATGAACTGGTGTCCAAGATCAACGACGCTTTTGCGTATAACTTTGAGCAGATTAGCTGTGCTGGCGAGGTTCGCGTCCATAAGGCCGAGGACTTTGACGCCTGGGCCTTGGATATCATGGTCCGCTTCCGGTATGCCCTTTCCCTTGCTTCTCCCGCTTGTTTGCTTGCTAACACGAGCAGTGAAAACGAAACTCTTCAGCAGCTGACTGCTCATCGTCAATCTGGCGGCGAGCGTGCCGTCTCCACCATCTTCTTCCTCATGGCCCTCCAGTCCATGGCCCAGTCCCCCTTCCGCGTCGTGGACGAGATCAACCAAGGCATGGACCCTCGCAACGAGCGCATGGTGCACGAGCGCATGGTCGAGATCGCCTGCCGTGAGCACTCGAGCCAATACTTCCTCATCACGCCCAAGCTGCTGACTGGCCTGCGCTACGACCCCAAGATGCGTGTCCTATGCATCGCCAGCGGCGAGCATATGCCTCGCGAAGGTCGCAAGCTTGACTTCAAGCGGTGCTTGAGCGTCCAAAAGGGGCTGATGGCTGCTGCGGCGTAAGATGAGAAGGGACTCGAGGCTTCCGAGCTAACCACCTTCATAAATTTTGTATCCATGGAAAGAAAGAAAAAAGCCTGTGCTTTGAGAGGGTCTTTGGGATGAGCATGGCGAAAGGGAGGAATATCATCAACAGGATCCGGTTAGGAACATGATACCACATAATGTCTAGACATGAATTCTATTGCTCTATGAATCTATCATTAACCCAGCTCACCACCGGCGCCTGTGCTTTTATCCGATACGTGCATGCTTCCCTGCTCAGGACACAGCATTGAGAGACGAAGGGTGCGCTCACAATGAGCCAGTAGGAACGACACAGGTTCATTGAACTAACAAGACGACACTTCATTTATTCATTCAATCCTTCTCCTAACCGTACATATTTGTCTCCCGAGTTTGAATTGATTTGCTCTCTGGAGTCCCATCCCCCAACCAAGCTCCCCTGGGAATCAAGAAATCTAACCCCCAAACACTGTTCCGTTCTCCTTGGGCTTCCTGTAAGCTGAGGAATAGAAAAGGCCCCATATTGTACACGACGTATTCTCCGAAGACAAGGGCGAAGGAGATCAAGTAGAACAAGAAGTATATGCTCTCCTGTTTGTGCCGAGCAAGCAGGAGAGGCGCGAAAAGATAGTCGGAACATTCGACATAAACTGAAATTTTGGGAGAAACAAAGAGTGAGTGAATAAAAAAGGTATAAAGAATGCTAAAGGAACGGAAAACAACAATAATGGCATCAACCACGAGACGTCCGAAACTCCATTTCGCCTCTGCGAAGGTCGGGATGTACAGACATTGAACCATCGTCTGGTAAATCAGAACGAAGACGGCGGGTATATTAGCGTCATGAATGCGTATCGGTATCCAGAAATGGTTTCGGGTTAGGGGTTACGGGACTTCTCTCCATCACTATGGTGTTCTTCCGTGTCGAGTCTTTTGCGCCAATCAGCTAAACTCTCGCTTAGGCCAATACCTGCAGCAGCGTCGTCATCCTTCTTGGCAGTCGGAGTCGACTCGAAATCGAAGTTGGTGCTCAGTCGATAGTTTTTGTTGGTTGCCTCCCATTGGCTTCGGAGGGTCTCGAGCTCATTGGCAAGGCTATCCAGGGCAGCACTGTTTCTAGCTTCCAGGCCGTTCCCGCCAGTGCCGCCAGTGCCCCCATAGATGCTTTCGCCTTCGGAGCTCTCTTGTCTAGAATGGCCCAGCCCAAGGCCGTTGGCACTAGCAGCCATTTCCGAGTTCATGCTGGGTACTTGTCGACTGCGTCGGCGGTAGTTGTCGACCGAGTGTTCAACTTGGTCGAGGAGGAGAGCGACCTTCTGCTCAGCGTCGGTTGCGCGCTGTTCGAGGAGAGAGTTCTCTGTCTGCAGCTGTTCAAGATCCTTGCGGTGGCTGCTCAACTTTTGTGATGCTTCTGCGTTGCCCTTCAGAGCTTTGTCACGCTGCTCATTACTCTCTTGGAGTTCTGTCTGGAGGACCACAAGCCGTTTCTCTATTTCAGCTCTGGATCCTTGAAGTTCTGCTTCAAGGCTGCGGATCTTTGCCTCGAGAACTGCCTTTTCGTTCTCCCACTCAGGGGAAGCACCGGGGCCTCCAGCCTGAACGCGATCCTCGAGCTCCTCAATCTCTGACTTGAGGCGGCCATTCTCTGTCTTATAGCGGGATAGCTGATCCTTGAGCTGCTTAAGCATCTTCTCGGTGCCCTTGACATAATGCACGGCTGATTGATAGTCACTCTCGAGCTGCGACAGCTTCTCACGCCATGCTGCTTCCGACTCCTGCACTTGAATTGCAAATGTTTGCTTGGTTTCTTCGTGAGCAGCGCTGGCACTTGCTAGTTGAGATTCGAGGTCCCGCACGCGGTTCAGGTCAGGCGAGTTGGTCCGAGGGCTTGTGAGGCCACGGGCACGAATCGAGGCAGTGGGGCTGATGCCTCGCTCGCTCAAAATGTCTTTGAGAGCATTGTGCTGCACTGTCATGGCATTTGTTTCGAGCTGTTGAGCGGCCAGGTGATTCTTGAGATCCGTGTTCGCAGCCTGGAGGCTCTGCGTATCACGTAGAGCAGACTGTAGTTGCCTTCTAATTCCGACACCCTCTCGGCTTGACTGCTCCTGATATTGCTCAAGGCCGGCGATACGCTCCTCAGCGCCTCGAAGTCTATCGGCTGCAGCATCGGCCTCCTGCTGATACTTCTTTACCAGTTCATTTGAGGCAGCAACCTGCGCCTGGAGTGCGGCGATGCGCTCGGCATCTGCTTTACTAGCTGAAGAAACGTCTCGTGCTGAAATCTTGTCGAGCCCTGCTAGAATAGCCTGACGGTGTGAGCGAGCTTCAGCGGCATGTTTCTCGGAAAGTTCCTCTGCATCGCGCAGCCGTTGGGTGGTGGCCACAAGCTCGGCAGTCCGGGCTTCATGCTCAAACTTGAGCTTATTGAGCTGCGTCTCTAGTTTCTCCCGTTGGTTGCGCTCCTCGGTGAGCTTCGTCTCCAAAAGAGACTTTGAATCTTCAGAGTTTGCAATGGCGGCTCGCAAAAACTCAAAAGCTTCGTCGTGGTCCTTGGAGCTACCAACGGCCTCCTCATACTTTGCTTTCAGGTCGTCCTTCTCAATGCGAAGAAGTTCCACAGCTGCTACAGCTTCAGCTGACGAAACGGAATGTTCTCGCGCTTCATGTTGGGCCAAATGCAGCTCTGTCTTCAGACGCTCAACTTCTGTGGACGTTTGCTGCTTGTAACTTTCCAGCTCTGCCATACGTTTTTGGGCCGCGTTGGTCGTGTCATCAGCGAGCTGGCGTGCTTTCTTTTCCGAGTCGAGCTCACTCTTTGTCGATTCTAGCCTAGACTGAAGCTCTTTTTGGAGATGCAGGGCAGAAGCAAGCTTTCTGCTCAGTTCGCTGGTCCTAGCTTGAGAATCATCTCGAGGCGCGTCGAGTTGTGGGGTGCTTGCGGTACTTCCACCCAAGTGAGCTGCAAGCTTTGCCCTCGAGTAAACGGCTTCTTGGATTGCGGCATCGCGCTGCTTCTCTGCTTCGGCTATTTGTTTCGCAGCAACAACTGCCTGTTTGTCCACCGCGCTTTGCACGTTTGCTAGCTCTGACTTCATCGTCAGCAAAGCCTCGATAAGCGGTCGATCTTCATCATCAAAAGTTTCGGTTGCCTTGTTATCAAGCAAGGGGCTATATGACGTGTTGGGAACGTATCCAGCCTTTCGGGCAAGCTCCAACTCCGAGGCATACCAAGCGTTGCGGTTTCGTGCAGAGTCTAGCTCCTTAAGGAGAACAACTGTCTGAGAGTTCCTGCCAGAGGATCGCCTAGAGAGCGGGTTGCTTGGTTGACGAGTAGGCACCGGTGGCGAGGCTGGGCGAGGGGTTATAGTGGGCTTTGCAGAGGGCTCTGTTGGACCGTCTCCTGCACCAGGTTGGCGATTTGGTTGAGGACCTTGCTTAGGCCTGGGAACATCTCCGTTAACGTGGTCCTGTCTTGAGCCGGCTCGGACGGCCTGCTGAGTAGGGGTGCGTCGACCATTCGAAACAGGGCTGTCAGTCTCGTTGATAATCTCTCTTGTAATGGGTGACCCGGTGTTAGCCATTCTCGGGGAGCCTGACATCCCTCCCCGCTCAGCAGACTGTCCCCGAACCCGTGCAACAGCAGCTGTATCTACTGTGGGCCTAGCGGGCATGGGCCCTTGCGGAGGTGGTCCAGCAGGAGGAACTGCTGATGCTCTGGGCAGTTTGGAATTCACGGGGGCGCCTTGGGGGGGGTTGTGGACTTCGGCTCCATTGGGAGGGGATCGATGCCCATTGAGGGGAGCGGATGGGCCTCCAACAATCATCTTCCTCGAATCCGAGGGTCCGTTGGACCCATCACGTGCGGGATGCGGACGGTTCCCTTCACTCGCACTTGG
Source organism: Fusarium sp. JS1030 (assembly GCA_000966855.1). NCBI lineage: Eukaryota > Fungi > Ascomycota > Sordariomycetes > Hypocreales > Nectriaceae > Fusarium > Fusarium sp. JS1030. Next base: position 629,141 of record JWIW01000031.1, read on the forward strand.
CCTCCGTGTTCCTTGTGCTCGCTGTTGAGCGCCCTGCTGTGCGTCGTTCGGATATCTGATCTTGGATGTGTCCAAAACATAGAGTAGACCCAAATCGCTGACGGATGTGGTTGCTGAGCTTGGCTCTCCACCCAAAACCACAATTGACTTGCCCACAGTTGTCATGCTGTGCCCTGAACGGGGAGAAGGGGACGGTCCCATGTTTTGGAATGTGTACCATCGTCTCGACGAAATCCTAAACGCTGCGAGATCGCCTAGGTCTGTTCCTTCCTCCGTTCGCCCTCCAAAGACGTACATGACGTCGTCTACGAGGGCGGCAGCGTGGCCCTCGCGAGGTGCCGGGATGTATCCGATGCAGTCGAGTTGTGACCATTTGTTCACCGCTGGGTCGTAACACCAGACATCGTTGAACCACTGGAAGCCATTGGTACCGCCGAAACTAAACGTGTCAGTCAGTGTTAACAAAACATGTCATCGGATGAGGGATGCTTACAGGTACATCTTGTCGTTAAATGTTATCATTGTGTGATTTGTGCGCGCGGCTGGCATTTTGGGACTCGTTTCTCCCTGGACCAGGATTTCCCAACGGTTGTTTGACATCTGAAGTTGGTTGAGATCAAATGCTGAAAGGTCATTCATAAAGAGGCCTTCGACTTGGCCACCGAAGATGAAGATTTTGGAGCCCAGAATGTTGAGGGAGTGGCCATATCGACCTGATGGTCGCGGTCCGGCTGGCAGAGCACGGGACCATTGCCTCGTTGCTAAGCGGCGGTTAGCTGAGGGAAGAGTTTTCAGTCATCAAGAGAACTAACAGGTGTTAAGAAGATAGAGGGTCTCGTCGAGAACATCGGATTCGTCGATTTTGGTGTCGCCGCCGTAGACAATGAAAGCATTGCCAACAAGTAAACTGGAATGGCCGACCCTTGGTCCAGGGCCTTCTGCCGTCGTTGCCAGAGGATAACAGGCCATGTTACCTCCAGCCTCAATCATCCACAAGTCGCCCTTCACGGTCGAGCCACTGATTAAACCGCCCATCATGTACACATCTCCCTCCTTTGACGAAATCGAATTCACAGCCGCGCCGTATCGCGGGAATGGCGAAGGATGCGTCGAGGTGTATGTTAGCCGGCGTTGTGACCAGGGATACAGGGACGCATTGGGGCCGTTCATCTGGGGGCCATTTCGTAGCTAGACGGTAGGTTAGCAGGTGCTGCTGATGGACCACGGCAATTCCCCTCGAAGTCGATAATGCGCAGGCACTCACAGATAGATCTCCTGTCTGGATGGGCTGATCTGCGCTCCCGCCACGACGCCCGTGTCCGTGGTCAGGGCTTCCGTTGCTGCCTTCATTATCAATCGAATTCAAGCTTCCGGTCGGGGTTGCGCGGTGCTGAACGGCATTCTTTTCGGCGACGCGAGCGCTGGCGCTTTGGATCGATCCCTGGGAGCCAGAGCCAGCCTCGCGACTGGCAGGCGCCCTCTCCGGATGCTTCTTGGATTTGAATAGAAACGCCATGGTGGATCGAGAAGCAGCCGCGAAGCGGCGGGGAATTAATTCGAGGGCAGCACTTGGTAGTTTCGTAGAAGCGATACGATCAGAAAGTCGCGATTATGGTGGATAGGTGGTATCTCGGAGAACGTGTGGTCGTCGCGTGTAAGAGGTTCAGAGGTAGGCGATGCGAAGAGCCCGACAGTAGGGACGGATCCAGGCACAGACGCAGGTACGATAGGAATCGGAAGCCAAGTGTCGGGATGGCTGGGCCAGCATCGACGGACGTGTCGGAAGGATTGCGGATCGTTGTTGGAAATTTTGGGCTGGTCAACCCCCCGAATTTTGAGCGAGGATGGAGGAGGGGGTTGGTTTGAGGCTGATGGACTGCGCTTGCGGCACGCCGTCGAGGAGCGCGGATGCTTTTTCTAAATCGGTCTGCGTCCAGGCAGTTGGAGAGTCGTCTGGGGTAAACAGCGACGTTCAGACGCTCGAAGGGAAGGCCGAAGGAGTGACGATGCGGCGGATGAGAGCCCCCGTTGGGTTGGCGTGGGAAGAAGATGAAAGATGGGAAATGCCCGGTGGTGATGGTCAGGTACGAGGAGTTTGGAAATGAGCAGCCACCTAGAGACAGCGACAGCGACAGCTACAACGGGAACGGGCAGCAGCGAGCGGCACGATGGATGGATGGGGCTTGGTCCTTGCCTCGCCTCGTTGAGGTGTGCGGTTCCTGCCCTTCACTGGCTGGGACTCGGGCTTCTTGGGCGCTGCTGGGTGCTGGCACTGCTAGACATTACAGTGGCCTCAGGGCCCCCTCCAACGCCGGCACCTTGCACTTTTTGAACCCTGGAGCTTCTGGCCAATCGCAGGTCTCGAGCCACCCCGGCCATAGCCCGGCTCCTGCTTCGACGACATATTAGGGGTTACAAGGCGACCTGTACAGTGCCGCTCTGCAGTGGACGGTGGGCTTTTGTGGGGGTTGAGCGCGATGCTATGGTACGCCTGGTATACATGGCCACGCGGTTTGTCATGTGCTGAACTGGAATGTATCCCATGAGTAACCTGCAGGGGCTCAACGACCCGACGCCATCCAGTCCAGGATGGGTCTTGAATCCAGGGGCTGGGGGCAACCCAAGGTTGTGTTTTCGCTTCTCTTGACGACCTCAGTTTTGCGTCAGAAGACAATAAAAAGAAAGAGGCCCGTCCCGTCATTTTGCATGTTTCCATATTAGACTTTTGATGGCCTTTTGTCCCTCTTGATTAATCTTGTGAGCCACGTAGGAATGCTGCGTATGAAAAGGACAAGGTTCCGTCCCCTTTGTTCTTCTCTCCGGATCTTCCTTGCATCCCAAATGTGGATTCTCCTGGCGGCTGGGGACACCAATACCAGACCAGCCAGATGCCCCCTAATGTGCCCCTTTCGCCTTTGTCACAGCCAGAAACGCTCACCGTTGATGGTGGCTTTCGGGCTCGACCTGTTATTAGTCCTTGGTCCTGGGGTTCTCTGCCAGCAGTCCCTCTCCTCAGTAGCTGGCATGCGGGTTGTCCCTGTAGCTCTATCAAGCACAGACTACAGGAGCTAGCTGACGGGATGACCGAACAGTCCGTCCTATGCAGGGCAGGTCAGCGCACAGCCCATCTTTTGTCAAATGAATTTGGCATGCCCGTTTCGAGCCTTGTCGTCGACACCTTCGAAGCTGATTTACATACTGCCTATTCCGCCATAAGCTTCAAAATGGTGACCAACGCTCGACAGCATTTGTTAGTGCAACATCTGTGATATAATGAGAATCCCACTAATAAACGAAACTGGTCAACATTTGGCTGATTGGGGGCGTGCGTCATTGCCCTCAACATCGTATGGATCCCACCACCCAGCCGAGATGGGCTGCTGACTGCCAGTGACAGCACTTAAAGGGTCTCTATGTTTCACCGGAGACGGGGAGTTGGCAAAGATCACCGCAATCGGATGCTCGTGCCGTGTTCTCAGCCTCGAATTCTAATACAGTACTTGCAGTATTTCTTCGGAGAAGTAGCCCGCAGACCGGCTACCTGTTGACCGGGGCTCTTCCGGACATTAAAGTTGTCTTCCCAACGCTCGTCAACGTCTGCCCCGTTGTCTGGCTCGTTTCATGTTTCCCGCTAATGACGCCGGTCGGAGCGGGCTAAAGCACAGGCCAAGCTTCCATTCTCTCTTTTTTTTTTCCTTTTGCCCCACCATTCAATCTTCCACCGTTCCGATTGTGCTTGTCAAAAAAGGGGAAACCTGCCCAAGATTCTCCAAACAGCAATGCCATTTACTCGATTCGTGAAGGCTCGTACTATATTCTAATACTGTGATTCATCTTGGCTCAAAAACATTGGACGGCAAGCTCGGCCGAGTGGTACATAAATAGGCAGTCCCACTTGCACCTCTTACTACCTACGTATAAGATCTTTTGGAGGAGGCCCTCGCGGTTTGGCCGGCTATTCATTATCACCTCGTGAGTGAGCGTTGATATTGATATTCCAACCTGATTTCCAGATACGGACGTCAACTCGCAGATTTAATCAAGTTGTATTATAGTGGTTAGAAGTTCATTCTATACCATGGGTGGCACCTTAACGTTTGTGAATGCCTCGGACGAGAATCTGGGTCCGCTCACGGGCTGACCCAAGTTTGTACAGTGTGCTTTTGGCTGCGTGGCAGGCCACCGGCCGCGGGTGTGGCCGTCTTACGGAGATAGGCTACCACTAAAATCGTTGCTTTAACACCACCTAAAATGATAATGAATGAATGTCCTCGTTGTGTTTGATCCCATGGAGCCAACCCAGCTATCCGCAGTATTTCTTCGCCCCGAGACCCGCTTTCAACGGCCCAGCATTAGCCCAGGTTCTCCTAGTTTTCGAGAAGCAGAACAACAAGATGATCCATGCTGCCAGTTCCAGATCGGGACAACGATCGCGGATACATAGGGGATCAATCACAATAGGCGGGCAGCAGGTGTCCATTGGGTGGCAATAACACAGCCATTAGAGAGCAGCGGCTCTTGAGTTGGAAGCTGACGAGTCTTGAGCATGAAGTGCCTGAACAAGGAGAGAGCTCGAGCAAATGAAAGACGATATGCCGCAGCCTGTCGATCTGCCAAGCTCGCTGCCGCTCCGATTCTTGAAAAAGGCAACGTATGAGGCGCATAATTCGCGGGCAGTCAAGCCAGTTTCCGCGTGTCAAGTCTGTCGGTGGGCACTAAATCGGTCCGTGGTGTAACCACGACTCGTGTGTCCTCCCACACTCGTGCTGTGCAAGGCACCTAAGCTACTGACAGCTACGGATTTGGAGAATGAGGCTGCGCGGCCGAGCTGCTGCTGCGCTATCGTCCCATTGAACTCGCAGAGTTCGGGACAGACAGTCTCACGTGCACGGTCACGCGTAGGGACTCTTGTTAACCTTGTTAGGGCTAGCGCCTGTGGCTCGCCTGATGCGCCGAGGCATGTGGCCGTGCGACTGCAGAGACGGGCAGCATCAGCATGACATGCAACAATGGGCTGGGCTGGCTGGTCAGAGGGAGGTTTGGGCTGAATTACCGGGGGGGACTCGCAAATGCCGACGGTCAATCGCTGACAGGAACAGAGAGTATGTTGAATTGTCGATGCAGGAAGCGTTCTCATCTCAGAGCAAAAAGTTTTTAGGAACATGTTCCATGATGCAGTAACAGCCAAGGTGCTCTGAACCTCAGGCACCCGTACCTGTCTACAAGCATCCAACTTACAGTGGCCCATCCCGGTGCTAGCGATTCCTAATTTCTGCCTTTGTCGTGGTCAGCCGCCTGCGGACACCAACTCTAGGCCAGGCCTCATATTCTGCTCCTCTCTCGCCCGCCTCCCAAAACCTTGGCCGGACGCTCTGCCTTTGTATCAGCACCTCTGTCCACCGAGCAATTCGCCGGCTTCTTCTCCCTCTCACGCTCACACTATACGAGCGCCCTTTCGCCATGCCGGCTTGAGCTTCTTCGAAGGCCATGACCGTTGTGTCGCTCCAACAGACGTCACCCCCTCCGCACCTCCCCAGCCATACCCGCACCCGCCTCGCCGCGACCGCGAGCTCCTCCGCCAACGCCAGGCCGTCGCCGACCCACGCCCGCCACGACAACCACGCGCTCTCTCGCCACAACCACCTCCCTGCGCAGACAGCGACAGTTCCTGACTCTCCGCCCGCCATGGCGCTGAGATCCGACCTCAACGGCACCTCTGCGCCCACGGCCGACTCCAATGGGGTCGCCTCAAGGGCGCGACCTCAGGTCAATGGTCGCCCAGCCCCGAACGACGTTTCCAAGGACGACGGTGACGACGACCAGCGTCCTGCAAGCGCGCCAGGCCGACGTAACGGGAATGCTGTGCTCGAGACAAGAGATGACATCGAGCATCACCAGCAAAAACGACCTGTGAAGCCATTGCTGCTCCGGTCAAAGAGCGACTACGCGCCACGGCCCATGGACGAGCCAGAGCCGGTGGAGGACGACATACCCGAATGGGGGGCTAGGCATGGCTTTGAGGATCACTACCAGTCAGAGGACATAATATCTCAACTGGCAAATGTAAGTTGTGCCTCCCATTCAGCCCTCATCTGCTTGGTCGGCCAGCTCGGGTTCATCCGATGCTCGGCATGCTTGACATTGACCGCTGGAGGGAAGACAAGCCCCAGGTTACAGTCTCGGGTTGCGAAGAGGAGGAGGTAGTTGCCTCAATAACTCCCAAACGCCAATTTTGTCGCTCTTCTCGATTCCTGTTGTCTTCGGCAGGTCATTGAATATTGCATGCATGGGTCGAGGCTTGACTCCGGATCGGCATATATCTGCGGGATTTGGAGCTTCCACACAGACCTATCAAGCTAACCATACCTTATAGAACTGGTACATGTATTTTACAGATAAACGACATGAAACTACAGGCAAACCCAAGCCGCTCCAATACGAACTCCAAGATTGGCGACAAAGGGATAGGCTAAAAACGGTCTCTGCAGCTCTCGCAGTGTGTTTGAACATAGGGGTCGAACCTCCCGACCAGCTCAAGACCAACCCGGGCGCAAAGCTCGAGGCCTGGACGGACCCGACCATCCCACCCATTCAAAAAGCTCTCGAGAACATCGGCAAAGCACTCCAAGCGCAGTACGAGACTCTCGCGATTAGAGCTCGCTATAAGCAATATCTGGATCCCTCAGTTGAAGAGACGAAGAAGTTCTGCATTTCCCTGCGCAGAAATGCCAAGGACGAACGTGTCTTGCTACACTACAACGGACACGGTGTGCCCAAGCCCACGGCATCAGGCGAGATCTGGGTCTTCAACAAGAACTATACGCAATATATTCCCGTTTCGCTATACGACCTGCAACACTGGCTGCAAGCCCCAACAATCTTCGTGTGGGACTGTTCCGAGGCTGGCAACATTCTCAACAACTACCACCGCTTTGTCGAGAAACATGAGGAAGAGGAGGAAGAGGCTCTCGAGCGGGACCCCAATTACACAAAGACAAATTTCCGGCCATACATCCATTTGGCTGCCTGCGCCGTCAAGGAAAATCTCCCGACAAACCCTCTCTTGCCTGCCGATCTCTTTACAGCGTGCCTTACGACCCCTATCGAGATGGCACTCTGGTTTTTTGTCCTTCAGAATCCACTAAAAACCAACATTAGCCCAGACCGCGCCAAGAAACTGCCTGGTCGGCTCCAGGAAAGGCGGACACCGCTGGGTGAGCTCAACTGGATCTTCACGGCTATCACAGACAGCATCGCATGGACAACTTTGCCCCGTGATCTCTTTCGCAAGTTCTTCCGACAGGATCTGATGGTGGCAGCTCTGTTTCGCAACTTCCTCCTTGCTCAGCGCGTCATGACAGTGTATGGCTGCCATCCTCAGTCATACCCCAAGCTCCCCGACACTCACCAGCACCCGCTGTGGGAGACGTGGGATTTGGCGGTCGACATGGCTCTGGCCCAGCTACCCATGCTGGAGAAGAAGGAGAGCGAAGGGCTGGACTACGAATACCAGAACTCGACCTTTTTCACAGAGCAACTGACTGCCTTTGATGTCTATTTGACGAGGGGCGATGCCATGGCTCAAAAGTCTCCCGACCAGCTACCCGTCGTGCTCCAAGTACTGCTTAGCCAGCAGCATCGGGTTCGCGCACTTATTCTACTAGGTCGATTCCTTGACCTCGGCCCCTGGTCGGTGCAGCTCGCCCTCAGCATAGGCATCTTCCCGTATGTCCTAAAGCTACTGCAGTCCGCAGCAGCTGAGCTGAAGCCAGTCATGGTCTTTATCTGGGCTCGCCTCATCGCAGTAGACATCTCGTGTCAGCAGGACCTTATCAAGGACAGCGGCTACAGCTACTTTGCCCAAATCCTCAAGCCTTCTGAGGGCCTGCCAGTCGTGGACAGCGACGAGCACAAGGCCATGTGCGCCTTCATCCTCGCTATGCTTTGCAAGGACTATAAGAACGGCCAGATGGTCTGTAACCAGACTGATATCATGTCCTATTGCTTAACGCATCTCCAAAACGAGGAGAACCCGCTCCTTCGGCAATGGGCATGCCTGTGCATCAGCCAGCTGTGGCAGGATCTTCCCGAAGCCAAATGGCGTGGAATTAGGGAGAATGCTTACGTCAAGTTGGCTTATCTCACCAAAGATCCCTGCTGTGAGGTGCGAGCGGCCATGGTTCACGCCATGACTACGTTCCTTGGAATTCCTGACTTGACGGACGAAGTGGCTCGTATCGAGGAGTCGATCGCATGGACGATACTGGACATGGGCAACGATGGGAGCCCGATGGTTCGAAAGGAGTTTGTTGTCTTCCTCTCGCATTTTGCTGTACGCTTTGAGAGTAAGTTCTTAGTAGCGGCTTACGAGCAACTAGTGGAAGAGAAGGAATACCTCATTTTCCCACCTCAGGATGACGGCCAGGAGCACAAGATGGGCCTGCACTACGCCAGACCAGACAACCGCAACAAGGACGGCACCATCAAGCCCACCGCTCACGGCTTGTCTCACAACACGGTCTACATGGCACTATGGAAGTTGGCCCTAGTGCTCAGCGTGGACCCCCATCCAGAAGTGCAGCGAGAGGCCACCATTGTGGTCGACTTTGTCCACCATTCCCTCCTCAACTCAAGCGTTGGCGCTCCAGCACAGCTAGTAATGGCCGAGATTCAAAGGCGCGCCACCAAGTTGGCACACAAGCACACACCCAGTGCCAGCCAAAGAACTAATGTCGTCGGCACCCAAAACACGCAGCCATTGCCTTCCCCCGGTTTATTGCGTAGAACCGCCAGTCTGCTGTTCCCATCTTTGATAAACAATGAGGATAGGTCAAGGCCAACAACACCAACGACACCATCGCTTCCTCGATCACCCTCGATGAAGCTCACGCCGAGCCAGATACCACCAGAGCAAAACGATCGATCATCATCATTTGCGCAATACAGCCTCGCTCCTGAACCCTATTCTGGCGCTTATGAAGAACGAGATTTGACTAAACCCCCTTCTCTTCCCATCAAGAGTAGGTTCCTGGAATGGTCGATCGAATACTTCCGTGAGCCCCAAATGAAGCCAAGTGAGGCGGACGAGCCGGGAAGCACCGAGTACAACGAGCGCCTCTGGCGGAGAGCCCGCAATGAGACCATTTTCAGAGAAACTCAGCCATTGAAGCAACAAGCTGGAAGTCATAAGTGGAACAACCAGTTGGGCATTGTCAACAATGGCGCTCAGCCCGCCAAGATGACCTTCCATCAATTTGAAGACCACCTTGCTGTGGCCGATGACGGCAACACGGTCTACGTATGGGACTGGAAGAAGCAAGGCCGCTTAAGCCGTTTCAGCAACGGAAATCCGGAAGGATCCAAGATCAGCGACATGAAGTTCATCAACGAGGATGACCAGGCGATGCTGCTAACAGGGTCTTCGGACGGAGTAATAAGGGTATACCGCAACTACGAGTCTGACAGAGAGATCGAGCTGGCATCATCTTGGCGTGCATTGACACATATGGTACCCAGCAACGTCAATTCGGGCATGGTTTTCGACTGGCAACAGGTGACAGGCCGAGTCCTCGTCGCTGGTGATGTTCGAGTGATCCGAATGTGGTACGCTGCGTACGAGACGTGTGTCATGGATATTCCAGCACGGTCTGGATCGTGCGTTACCTCATTGACGTCGGATCAGATGACAGGCAACATGTTCGTTGCCGGCTTCGGAGACGGAGCTGTGCGAGTCTTTGACACCAGGAACCGACCTCAGGAGTCGATGGTGCGCAAATGGAAGGATGAGTCAGATCGGCAATGGATCAAGAGCGTTCATATGCAGCGTGGTGGACAACGAGAGCTCCTAAGCGCGAGCCGGAACGGCAAAGTCAAGGTGTGGGACATTCGCATGGATAAGCCGTTGCACTCGTTCCAGACAACACGAGATACACTTCGGACCGCAAGCACGCATGAACACCTGCCGGTCTTTGCTGTGTAAGTAGTAATCAGGTGCCAGGATGTCGAGTTACAGGGATAGTTCACTAACCGGATTTGACAGGGGAACATCGACCCACGCGGTGAAGGTCTTCAATCTCGACGGCCATGAGCTCTCCAACGTTGAGCCATACTCGAGTTTCCTGCAGCAGAGTCGGAGCTCGCCCATCTCAGCAACAGCATTCCACCCTCACCGGCCGATCTTGGGTTGCGCCGCCAGGGGAGACCACCACGTCAACCTATTCACTTGCGAGAAGTCTGAGCCTCTGCTCCTGGGCTAGCGTCCTTGGGGCGGCAAGATTCGCTTCTTTTAATGCGTTGGGGAGAGGAGTGGCGGGCGTAATTTGATACCCAGATTGCGGAGACCGGAGGTCGGAGAGAGTTCGGGGGCATGGCAAAGGTGTGTGGGTGGAGTCCAAAAGGACAATAATCGTGCTCTGTATAGGCTGCATATCATATCATCAGGGTTTCGTTTTGACACGGGCGTTCAGGGTCAAGACCACGGGTAAGCGAGGCGAGGGGAGGTTGCGAGTTGACAGAGGTTTCTGCTCTTTGACGGACATGTTTGTCCGTAGCCGTGACCTTTCTAGGTGGCATGTTAGACTTGGAAGGGGTGTTTGGGAGAGTTGTACGATACTTCTAATTCGCAGTGGACATTTAAGGGACATTTGACAGGTTTGAACTTGTTGATGCCGATGCTAGGGTGTGTGGAAGCGGAAGCTTCAAACCCCGAAGAGTGAAGGCAAGAAAGGTTTTCTTTCACTAAGTGTTGAGTTTGTGAAATGAAATGAATGTCTCGAAGCTCTCATTCTGTGTTTTTGGAAGGTGGCACCTTGGCTTACTTCGTCGGGCGCGAGCGCCTTCCACGCCGACAACCCCACCATGGCGAGGGCGAATCGTCTGGTTTGGCGGGGCAGGAACCCCGCCGTCGCGGTGCCTGGATCGTAATTATTTGGGCAACCCATTCCACCACCTTCTTCACACATTTTTGTGCGTCACCTCACTTTCTCCGACATCGACACCGACACAGTCATTGTCGCTCTCGTCACCTGATTATCGCTCCGGTCTCATCTTGCCTCGATACCGACCCTATTTCTTCCTCGACCTCCCCATCGATCATTTTGAAGTGTCGAGAACAATACAAGCTACCCCGCTAAAAGTCACTCTCATTCAAAACAAACAACTTCATCATGGCTGACGCCCCTGCCCCTGCCAAGGAGCTCGACGCTCCTCCTCCCGACGCCGGTGAGGCTTCTGAGGGCGGAGAGGCCGGTCCTCCAAGAAGGCGCTGAAGAAGGCCGAGGCCAAGGCGAAGAAGGAGGCCGAGAAGGCCCGTCGAGCTGCCGAGCACGAGGCCAGACAGGCTGCCGCAAAGGCCGCTGCTGGCAACACTGAGGATCTGGCCAAGGACAACTACGGCGACTCCACACACCTGACCAAGATTGACTCGGAGAGAGTCAAGCTCAAGCAGCTTAGCGACGAGCACCTGGGCAAGACCATCAAGCTTCGTGCCTGGATTCAGAATGCCCGTATGCAGGGCGCCAAGATGGCCTTTGTTGAGCTGCGTGAGGAGCGTGACTGGGCCATTCAGGGTGTTGTCGCCGCCAGTCCCGAAGGCAAGCCCGTCTCCAAACAGATGGTCAAGTGGATTGGTGGGCTGAGCCTCGAGGGCTACGTCCTTGTCGAGGCCAAGGTGGAAAAGCCCCTGGAGCCGGTCAAGAGCGTCAAGGTTTCCAACTGCGAACTGCACATTTCCAAGTGTTTTGTCATTAGCCCGGGTCCCCAGGTCTTAGGCATGGGTCTCGCGGTCGCCAACAGGCCCTTCACCAACTTCGATGATGAAGATGCAGGCGGTCCGGTCGAGGAAGTTAAGGAGGGTGTCGACAATCTGAGCCTCGAGAATGCCCCTGGTGCGAGCATGGCTACTCATCTTAACAACCCGGTCATGCACAAGCGAGCTCCTGTCCAGCAAGCCATTGCTGACGTGCGTCTGGCTGTGCGAAAACTGTTTGCCGAATACCTCGAGGCACGCGACTTTGTCCAGTTCGAGGCCCCTTGCCTCATTGGAGCCGCTTCCGAGGGCGGATCCAACGTGTTTGGCATGCCCTACTTCGAGAAGCAGGCTTACTTGGCCCAGTCGCCCCAGTTTTACAAGCAATATGAGATTGCCGGTGGCCGAAAGCGCGTTCTCTGCATCGGCCCAGTTTTCAGGGCAGAGAAATCGAACACTCCCCGACACATGACTGAGGTATGTTATTAGCGAGCTTCGATTAACACTGGGATCAAGAACTACGTGGCTGACTAACCTGGATAGTTCACCGGTCTCGATTTGGAAATGGAGATTGAGGATCATTACCACGAGGTCCTCCACATGCTTGAGGGTGTCCTCCTACACATCTTCCGAGGTCTCGAGGAGCGGTGCGCTGAACAGATCGCCCTCGTCCGAACTGTCTACCCTTCTGAGCCGTTTCTTCTTCCTGCGGATGGAAAGGAAGTCCGCCTTACATTCGCCGAGGGCCAGGCTCTACTTCGAGCAGAAGGCCCCGAGGAGTTCCGCAATGTGTCTGACGAAGAGGACATGTCAACGCCCCAAGAACGCTGTTTAGATCGCTGATCCGGGAAAAGTACAACACGGATTTTTATGTGCTCGACAAGTTCCCCGAGGGTGCGCGGCCTTTCTACGCATTGGAGGACCCTGAGAACCCCAAGGTGACAAATGCCTTCGACTTTTTTATGCGTGGCCAGGAGATACTGTCCGGTGGCCAGCGTGTCCACTCACCTGAGGCTTTGGAAGCGCGAATCCGTAAGAAGGGGATTGACCCGGCCAGCCAGGGCATCAAGGAATACGTCGACATCTTCCGCAGTGCTGGAGTGCCCCCACACGGCGGTGGTGGCATTGGCTTGGACCGAGTGGTGGCATGGTATCTGAACCTGCCAAGTGTGCACCTGGCCAGCTACTACCCTCGTACGCCCAAGAGGCTGTTGCCTTGAGGAAGGGAACTGGATGGATTGAGGCTAGAGAGAGACATGTAAAGGAGAAGATGCGGAGCGGATATGACAGTACGGATAACAGCCAATTGGACCGGGTTAGACGTGACAAGAATCAGGACCCATTCATTCCATCTAGTTCCGTGGGCCTTTTATTTAATACGTGGGCGGTGCATGGCCTGCTGCAGCATTACAGTACATTAGCAGTACTGTAGAGGGATGCAGCTGAAGTGATAGCGTTGAGCCTCAAGTCATTTCTCAGGGACTTGACTAGGGGGGGACATGGAGGGTTGCAGGGGGGTTTAGTAGGTTCTGAGGTGGAAAGTGGGACGCAGGCTGTGATGCGAGTGTGGGGCAGCCGTTGCGGTAGTTGGGGGCCGTACCTTGCCGAGTTTGGGGCTCCACTGGGTACATATCTCGGCAGGGGACGGGTGCGTGGGTGCTTGGCCGATGGCACCGGCGAGGGAGTGGGAGAGATGGAGATGGAGACGGAGATCTGCCTGTGGGATGCCGACATTTAGAACCGACATCGTCAAAGTTCCACCTGGCCAGCAACGTACATACAGCAACGCATATGCAGCTTGCACAGTCAGATCGGCAGCTTGCGCAGTCAGATCAGCAGCTGAAGACTTGTCTCGGAGGAGAAATGCCGCCTCCCCGGCCCACGGGTTGTGTTGGGCATTGAGGCCAAGGGTCTGGGGCTCACAGCGTCTTTAGTGGTCGTTGTGGGAGTCTCAGGCTGGGACAGACAGCTTGTTTCAGCTGGGAAACACAGCGATGCTTGTGAGTTGTCTGCGTAGATCACAGTGGTAAACTAAACCGATATATAGGTACCTAGGGAGTTGCTCGGTGGGTCAGGTAAAGAGCAAGGCTTCCGCCGGTGACTGAGCATAGCCTCCAGGGCTACGTCTAATCTGGGCATATACCCTCAACGGCCACTGGGCTTCTCTGGGACATGATCAGCCCCGGGCTATGCTGTGAAACCCAACTACCTAGGCTGTTGCCATTTGGCATTCCCTTATCTGATGTCGAGGCTAGCAACGGCTCCTCCTACACAGGACGAAAAGAATGCGCAAGAGAACACGAGGAGGGCTAAGGCATCAAAGGGCGCTCAGTCCAGCCAAGTGCGGCCTAGCCTATGCTGCTGGCGGTTTCGAAGCTGTCGTGCGTACTGGGGGCAGAGCATTGCAGGGCCATTGTGGTTCTCTCGAGGGGCCCTGTGGTTTGAGCGGGCGCCTGCGCGCAGCGGGCGGCCGACTGAGCAGAAGGCGCGATTGGAGCTGGGCTTCGACATGCCTTTTTTTATTCCTCCCTTTCTGCCTCTGGTGAGCTGGCTGAGCAAACTAGGTCTGAGGGCGGGGTTCGCTATGGGGAATAGGGCCGAACAGGAGCATGTCCTGTAAGGCTGGGGAGGATGAGGCCTTTCGTATACGAGATATGGTGTAGTAGGGCTAGTTTGATGGTGGTTGATGTTGCACGTTTCGAGCTATCTCACAAGAGCCTACAAGCCAGGCCGTGTAAGACACAAAGACTACCTGTATCGGACGGCACTACGCAGGACACGGGGTCGAGGGTTAAGAGTAGTAGCTGCAAGAAAAGTCGACCGAGAAAAGATATAAGCCAGACAGCAGCAGCCGCCATGACATCCATGACATGATAGGACATGACAGGACAGCAGAGACGAATTTCCGTTAAAGCCGCAGAAAACCCCATGTGAAGCGCAGATCTCCATGGTCAGCTAACCCCATGTGATTGAGGATGGCCCGGGCTTGCTAGTGTGGGAAGGCTGAAGCATGACGGCCCACATTGGCAAAAAGGCGGGCAATGGCAAGAGAGAAAGCAGACTATCCAGAGGTGCGTGGTATGAAAGGAACGGTTGAAACTATGATTTTGCCCATCCTGATGGGGGGATTTGGCGCGCAACCGAGTCAGGGTTTACTGCACAGCGTCGTCGGCGCCCTAGGTCCAGAGACAGACGCAGACACCCACTTGAAGTATCCTTTTGGCGTCTTGGCATTGGACATCGGAGACGGGTGTTCCCTGCTCGCAGAATCCTATGGGCAAACTCTATACGAACCTGGACCAGACTAGGGGGAGGTTTGGTCAGGATAGTCCAGACAACTACCACGGCTCTCAAACTGCCTATTATTCAAAGGAAGAAAAAGAAGGCCTTCTTCTGCAAAGACACTGCCGCCGTTGCTTGTCCCTGTGCGGCACGGTCCGAGGCCACGGTGCACTGCGTCTCTCGGCCTGTCACAGCAGACGCCGCCTACAGCAACCACATCTCAAAGGCGACCGTCATGAT
Source organism: Fusarium sp. JS1030 (assembly GCA_000966855.1). NCBI lineage: Eukaryota > Fungi > Ascomycota > Sordariomycetes > Hypocreales > Nectriaceae > Fusarium > Fusarium sp. JS1030. The sequence goes on from JWIW01000031.1 coordinate 644,409, forward strand.
GGATGGGACGTGCCGTTCAAACGGCTGTGCCGCCGTCTCACATTGCACCGCAATCTGGATTCCCGGATAGCGGGTAAACTGTACCAGCCGGGGGGTTAGACACGACGACGAATAGGCTGTCCAGTAACGTCGGCCGCCTTGCTGCAGCTCTCTCCAGCTGCGTCCAATTCTCCTGCTCCTTTCTACTTTAGCTTCACTCGACCTCAGCCTCGGCGTGGAACCTTTGCTATCCACTCGGAACAGAAAAAAAAAAGAGAGAGGGAGGGAAGAGAGAAAAATTACGGTCAGTCAGTCAGATGCCTCCTTGTCCTTGCCGAGTTTTCCCCCCTCTCCCGGAGCGATTCTCCGTTGAGGCTAACATGAACCGACCAGAGCATGGCGCCCATGTCGTCGAGCATTGGATCCTCGCTAGGGAATGGGATGCAAGCAAGCAGCCCTGCCATGGCATAGGTGGATAGACAGACAGATAGGGTACGTACTTGGGAGTTGCCGTGGATGGAATAAACACGCCGACGTTACCCAATATCGCCTAGCCCCCAAGGCCTCGACTGCTTCTCATGGCCCTTCCTTAAAAGGGCCCCTCCTTTCCCGTCCTCCCGTTCCATTGTGTGACGAGGTCCACGTTGTGCTGTATTTAGGTACACTGTACTTGACCACCTTGCCCCGGTGGTACCTGCTCTGCTGTGCCTGATCAATCACCATCCCGTCTGCTCCTGCCCTCACATTCCCCCTTCTGTCTCTCCTTCCTCACTCACTCCCGCCTGCCTGCCCGCCCGCCCATCCTCCCCCATATTATTACCAATCCCCGTCCAGCCTCTACATCTACAACCTGACCGATACATCAGAGCAGCTCTCCCTCAACTCGAGGCGACGCAGGGCTTTGGTTCTCTCTCGGCTTTTCCTTTCAAAAAGGCCATCTTGGGCTCTCAATCTCTCGCCCTCCTCTTCTCCACTTCTTTTCGCCCATCGTCGCAACAGCTCGCTCCGCCGTCTCCGATTGACCTTGACCCTTCGCCATGGACTTCACCGGGCAATACAGCTTCCCCGGCACTCAGCCCTATCACCAGTTCATGCCGATTCCTCCTCTGACACCGTCGCACTCGCATTCAGCTGGTTCCGACGACTTTAATGCGTCCCCGCCTGTCAGTTGCTGCCCATCTCCGCGATTTCCCCCACTCCCCCAGGTGCAGCCCTACCTTAGCGCTCCTTACCTGAGCATTACTCTATCAATCTTCAGCCTCCAAATCCAACGACTCTGCCCGGCCCTCCGCAACGCCGTTCCTGCATCTCGCCTATGTAAAGCCCCTGTGCTGCTCCTCTGCTAACACCCGTCTTTGCTCTCGTCTAGGAAAACTACGACTCCTTGCCCACCAACCACAACGACCAGTTCCAGGCTTTTGACTACGCCTCCCAGAACTTCAACACCAGCACTCACCAGCCCACCTCTGCATTCCCCAGCCCCCCTACACCCCCCGGCCAAAACGTCTTTGCTGCTCAGGTCCAGCAGGTTCACCAGCAGCAACCCCAGCAACACAATGTCAACAAGAACGAGGCCGCTGAAGACCCTAATACTGGTCGTCCAGGCAGCGAAGACGATGACAACCTGACTCCTGCCCAGTCCCGCAGGAAGGCCCAGAACCGTGCCGCGTACGTACAGTCTCTCTCGTTCCTGGTCGGTTATCCGGCAGCTCGGGTCTGCCGTGGCACATCAAACACAGCCCAGAACTCTCGGCCGCCTCTTTGGAACGCGATGGCAGTCACAAGTCGTCACTGTAGCTAACATCTTTATTTAATAGGCAACGCGCTTTCCGTGAGAGAAAGGAGAAGCATGTCAAGGATCTCGAAGCCAAACTCGCCGGACTCGAGGCCGCACAGCAGCAAGCATCCCTCGAAAACGAACGACTGAAGAGAGACCTACAGAAGATGTCTACCGAGAACGAAATTCTGCGTGCCACCTCACACGTCGGCCAAGGTTCTATCTCTCCGGAACCCGCCACCGGCCCCATGCGTTTCAACCCCACCGATTTCTACTCCAACGTCCTCCAGAACCACTCCAATAAGTCCCCCTCACACCGCATTGTTACCTCGGACGACGGCGAACGTTTGCTCGCCGCCGGTGCCACATGGGACTTCATCATCTCACACGAGCTCTTCAAGAAGGGTCTCGTCGACATTGGTGATGTGAGCGAGCGTCTCAAGAACTGCGCTCGATGCGATGGACAAGGCCCCGTTTTCTCCGAGCGTGCCATCACCAGCGCCATCGAACAGAGTGTCGCCAGCGGCACTGATGACTTGCTGTAAATGAAAACAGGTGACGGCAAAAGGAGAGCATCAGGGGATGGGCGTACACGGACCTATGATGATTATGTATATCACGGTAAGGAGGTCTGGTGGACTGGACTGATACCCCGCCCGTCGGGGCTTTATGGCGTGGCGTTCTATGCTTGTGATTCTTGTTTGATCTGGGAGAAAAAACAAGGGTCGACCCCCTTGTTGAACGGGGCATGGACTTGAGTGGAGGATGTGCATAGTCTTATGGCTGTATACGAGAAGCACAAAGCAGGTATAAGGAGTTTTGGAGGATAGACGTGGGTTGGGTCGCGAGGTCGGAGAGATTTTGCCTTTACTCATGTTGTGTCTGTCGGGGATTTTGTTTTATTTTCCGGGTATATTCAAAAGAGGAAATTGCGTTGAATAAAAGCAGTTCAATAGTACACCCAGCTACCATCCAAATATACAAGGGAGCTAGTTCTTCAAACAAGTCATTACCAGAGGTTCTAGAGCCCAACATCAACCAAACAGTACCAGGGCCCAGTATAAGGTACATCCTTTTCGGCATATACGGGCTCCCACAATATAACGCTGCGCCAAAAACTCCGTCCGCAATATATCAGAGCCATATCCTCCCCATCATGCAATACCAATCATCTGTCCGCCCATCATACAGCCAGGTCTTTTCCCATCCTCATCTTTACGAATTGTCTTTGCACTGAGGCTTCTCACCTCTTGATCTATGCGAGAAGCAAGGGCTCAAGCTTGCTCTAAACACCGTGTCCCTTCTACCGCTTTCTTCGATGCCATTTAGCCAGTCTCGCCAAACTCTCCATTACCCGAAGGCAATCTCATTTCTGACTGGGGTATAGGTTTTGGAGTTTCGTCTTTGAACTCGTCACCGCCGGGGGGGATATTCCAGCCCGGTTGAATTCCCAAGTCGGCCATTGACTTGCATGAAAGTGCTTAATCTTTCTTGGTACCGTTGCCCTGGTGGATCTCGTTCTCAACATAGGGGTGCTTAATAGTCAAGCACCAAATGTCGAGGTAATCACAGATAGTGACAATGACATCGACAACAAAGCTGCCATAAACACCTACCGCAGTCCCAAGCATCATGAACATGAATGCAACCTGATAGACATTGTCGCCGAGGGCGCTGGGCCATCCGAAACCGAAATATTTCTGGAAAATGGGACCCACGGAGTCAATGACGCCGAAAGCGAGCGGCAGGCCAAGGACGTTCCAGTAGGGGAAGCGCAGGTGGACGAGATGAGCAGTGATCATTTGGCCGACACTGTAGGCATTGACAAGACCGGCGAAGAGGGCAAAGGGAATGAGATGGCATTCGCGAATCCTGGGCTGGAGGTAGAGGTATGCAAGGATCATGGACCAGATGCTGAAGAAGGGGATAAGGCCGAGGAGAGCACCGCGAGAACGGTCACCGCGAGCTCGGCGAGCGCGAATGACGTTGAGAGAGGACTCGACAGTGTTGAAGACAAGGACGATGCTGCCCTGAACAAGATACCACTCAGTGAAAGAGAGGTTATATATGAAGGATGGTACTCCAAGAGTCGAAGGGACGCCGATAGTCTGGAACATGCTCTGCTGCCAAAAGTGGGCGCCACCCATGTAGCCCGTGAGGATGAAGACGCAGACGATGGCCAGAACGCCTTCAACAGGGCCGTTGACAACGCCAAGAGTCAGAGTCTTGGTATGGTAGGTCTCCCAGGTTTGGACGTAAAATGTCAGGAGGGCTAGGAGGGTCAGTGTCATTGTCCGTCAAAAAGGTAACTGGATGTGCTAGACTGACAAGCAAAGAGAGTGGCCACCGTCTGCCAGCTCTGCCCCATGTTCTGAGAGGCAGCAAATATGAGGACTTCAAGAGAGGTATTGCAAGCATCGACACCGTGATCAAAGAGCTCGCCGAGGGGTCCGGACTGGCGGGTTCGTCGCCTATAGTTCAAGTCAGCAACTGTCGCAACACGTCTTCCACTCTGGGGTGAGAATGCCGTCCTATCGGCTGGAAACTTACGCCTGGGTTCCATCCACAGCATCAAAGGTCTGGTACAGGAACAAGCCCAGGGCCCAGGAATAGTAGACCCACGAAGGACAGTCCTGGTCGAGGGTAGGGTTGTACCACAGCAAAGTGAGGAAGTTTGCGACGACAAAGGAGAAACCCGTGAGCGTGATGAGGTTGGGCGCCATGCTCATTGGGAAGCACTTGATAACGAAGTTTGTGTAAAAGGGCTTGAGGACATATTTGGAAAGCAGCGAGTGATCAACTCCCGAGTACTTGTACTCGCGGAGCGCGGGGAGCTCGCGTTGTCGTACGTAGACCATGATGTTGGCGATGGCTTCACTGCGGCAGGTTTTGAGGGTTTGTGCCTTCACTTTGTGTGAGGTTTTATGTCCGGTGTCGGCCGGGGAATCGATCGATCGTTATCGTGTCTTTTTTTTTTCCTCCTCTCCTCTTCCTGTCTTGAGTGGGTAACTAAAGGCCCTTTCTCGTCCGGTTTCCACTCTGCAGCTTTGTATGCGCTTGGCTGCTTGCTTGATCGCTCGTTCGCTCGCTTGTTGGTCGCACGCGTCTCGACTCGATTCAGGAACTGGTTTGAAAGAAAAAGAGATTATCAGGATCCAGCTAGCGCAACAAGAATACCGGTTCAACGCATTAATAAAAGAAAGATGATGAAACTTGGGAGGGAAAAGTTGGCCAGAAACAAGATTGACTGAAAGAAGCCAGCAAGTCCAAAAGTGGATCGACAAAAAATAAAAAATGTCCTCGACCCAACAAAAGAATGGCAGGAGGAGGGATGGCGAGTTGTACCTGCCCGCCTGCAAGTACGGTACCTACTTAGGTAGGCAAGTATATTAGTACCTTTTTGGTTTTGGGCGCCCTCCCCTTTCCATCCATTGACTTTGTGGGAAAGTCGGAGGCAGCAGCCACAGGAAGACCCCGAAGGAGGGAGGCACGCGCTCACCTTCTCACCTTCTCACACTGTCACACTGTCACCCTCTCGTCACCCTCCTCCTCCTCTCTCAGCCTTCCAGGCCCTTCAGCTGCCCACGGCGCATTTCCTTGGGAAATTAGGGTGTTATCTAACCCATGGAAGGCAATCGATAAGGTCCCGACGGTTCCCCCCCCTGACAAAAAACGTCATGCCCCGCCCCACTCACACATTTTGCCTTCAGCCTGTCTGTCTGTTGCTGTCACGGGCAGAGCGCGTCATCCCTGTTCTTCGCGTCAAACAAGCTCCAAGGCCTTTGCCATGTGCCAGATGTCCGCAATCCGTCAATCCCATGACATGACATGAAAGTGACATGCTTCTCTCTCGTTTCGTCTATCAACCGCCTTGCCCAATCACGCTTCCTCCTCCAACCTCTGCTGTGTCTCCCTTCACAACGAGTGACCTTTTCTGTGGCTAAAGGCTTTTCGGTGACGTTGACAGGGGTGCATGCACATCACAGTGACCCCAACACCACCAACACCTCCTCCCTACTTCCCTACTTAGGTAGGTACCCAGGTACTCAACCTCGGAATATATAAAGGGAAATGTACATAAACAGAGACCACGACGGTCAATGTCAAGTCTCCTCGGTGCTTCATACTCCATCTTTGTTCCTCGACCTTCACCCGCCGCCAAACTATCATCATGATCGCCTCATCCCGTCCCGCACGGCATGCGCTGGCAGATCCGCATCTACAAGACACAAATCATCACTCACTCAAGTCACCGCCTTATTCAAACGTCCCCCGCCATCGTGCCCTTCACGCCATGAATGCATTCGTGATTCAATGTTTCATCTCATTAACATGTCGGCTAGTGACTACCTGATCAGCCCTTCTTGCTATACCATCAGTAAACGAGTCAACCGAGCTACAGCTTCCCAGGCCTCGTGAGCCATTGAGGACCATGCCTCCTGGACCCTACTCTAGCTTTGAGAATCCATCCAACCTCCGCAGCCAAGCATGTGAAAATGCAAGACCGTCATATCCCCATACTTCTTCCCAGAAACCATTCCTTGCTACCATGTAACATGCATCATCAATCTGCAGAATAGCTCATACTCATCCTCAACCACCTCCTTTCCAATCAGAAGCTCTTTTACTTGGCAGCCTGAACCGCTGGAGACGCCTCTCCATGCTTCTTATGCCACTCCTCCTCCACAAACTTCTGCACATTGACAAAGGCGATGTTGAGTAGTGGGCGAGCGTGCTCCGCCGCCGACATGCGGTTGGCGTCGTCCATCTCCATCGGACGGTACTGATCACGCTTCTTGGTGGGGCGCCCATCTCCAACCGCTCCGAACTTCGACTTTCCCTTGGGGTATTGAACCTGAAATGCGATATCCTCAGGTGTAACCGTCAAGAAGTCGGCCCCGGCATACCAGGCGCTGTTGACTTTTTCGTTGCGAGCCTCTAGGTCATTGGCCGTCCAGATACGGGGTCCAGTAGCATAGCGTGGCTGTTGAAGTTCTTGAGAAGAAGCCCAGCAAACAGGGGCTGAAGGGGGTGGCCAGGTCCAGGTGGTTGTTGCCATGCTTCCTGGGTGCGGAGAGTCCTCGGTCGAACCAAGAATGGATGCATCCGCGCGTCTACCAGTGTTGATATCCCTGTGCATATCCCTAGCAGATCCCATACCTCGCACAGGAGCGGCGGAGAGTGATGGGGGGTTCAAAGAACGGATAGATTTGAAAGAGGGCGAATTTGGCGCGGGCTCCATGTTATCAATGCCCGCTTGCCGAAGGGTTTGACGGGCAATCACTATGGCATCGTCGTCTCCATCCTGGCTAGCTTCCTGGCCCGAAACTTTGGTCTTCAGGGCTTTGAAGGTCGATTCAAAGGTCGATGGGCGATACTGACGTTGGCCAGGGGGACCTGCGGTCAAAGGTTGAGGTGCTCCAGGCCCAGAGGCGAGTGTTCCAGAAGAAAACTTGCCACAAGTGCGGCTAGTGCTGCCGCCGACTGCAAGGTCAAAGGTCTTGAAGCTTTCAGGCTGCGTGACGGCCGATTTGTCACCCGAGTTCCAGAATCCATCGTCTTGGAATCGGCCGAAAGTAACCGCCTCCGACTGAGCAGGGCGCAGGATAGTGGGAGAATCAGAATTGGCCTGGAGCAGCTCTTGAAGGCCAGCAGTGCGGTTGAGAGGAGTAGATGGCTCATCGCTTCGGGTCGCCGACTTGAACCCATTCACAATCGGCTTGACGCCACGAACAAGAGCCTTCTGCGCTCTCTTCTGACTCGGGTTGGGGTATGAAGCCAGGTTCTGGAGAGACTTGACCGTCATGTTGGTCAACAAGTCCATGGCAATGTCGCAGTCATCGTCGCTCTCGTCGCTCTGCTCACCATCGGTGAATCTGTCTTGGTCGGCCTCGGAGAAAAGAGACGTGAGAGGGGATGGAGTAGCGGATGCCCCAAGGCGAGGAACTTGAGCAGACATGTTGACACAACCGTGGTCAGTGTCGTTCAAAGGACTAGTAACCTGGTCGTAGTTGGTCTGCAAAGGGCTGCACGGCTGAAGAGACGAGGATCGACTGCCGGTCTTGAAAGGCAGAGTCGCAAGAACGGACTTGGGGAGCAAGGACAACCCAGTGGTGGAAACACCGGCCGACCACTTGAGAGAACGGCCTCGACGAGTAGGCGGCTGCAATGGCTGAGAGGTGCTGGGGTTGTACGGGGTGCCAGCAGTGGTGTAAGTGACCTTTGAAGCCGAAGTGGGCGCGGTCGGGGTAGACGAAGCGATGCTACCAGGAGAAGATAGGTTGTCCATGGTGGAATCAGATTGACATATCCTGCTTGCTTAATATGGGAAGAGCAATGGAGATGCCAGGAGATCTGAGGAAGGACCTTGTTAGATGCGATACTAGATCATCTAGGGGGCGTGATGTGCATCGGGGTCTGGCTAGGACTTCCGAAAGAAGGACGAGAGGAGGATGAGTTCGCAATTCGGAGTCATGGAAAGAGGGTGATAATGCTGCCACGTGGAAAAACGACGCCGGCGGACCGCGTTACGAAAAGGCAACGACACGCAAAGAGCGACAGGGGAGAAAAGAGCTTCGAGTGACGAAGGAGGGCATGAGATGGGAAGAGGAGGAGACGGGAGGATGAAGAGTCCAAGTTGGAAGAGGTGGAACAAGGGAAAGAAGAGCTGTGGGTGTGTATAAAGGCAAGTGTAAATTGAAGGGAAGGCAGGAGCGCCGCGCGATAGGGTTTTGAGAACGGATGCACCTTCCTTCCCAGATCCGCATCAAGGAGCCGCAAAGGGGGAAGGAGCCCGGAATTCCTTCGCCACGCAAAATTGGCCCTGATATTCTCTAGAGGAAGATGGAGAGAGAGATATATAAATACTCACAAGAGCCAGCAGGCGATATGTTCCAACTTTTAACAAAGTGAAGTTGTTCGGTTGTAGAATATCAAGCCTCTGCTGGTGATAGCAGTGGTGGAGGTTGAAGGAAGGCAGAGAAGACGAGGGGAGAGAAGAGGAGAGGGTTGTGTTTGTGGAAGGCAAGAAGAGAAGGTGAACTTGGAGGAGTGGAATGTGCGAGTTAAGGAGGAGAGGAGAGGAAATGTAAGCGGAGAAGTGAAGAGAAAGTGAGGTGGTGGTGAGCGCTCTGGGGTGAATGTGAATGTGAATACAAACGCTTTGGTTACTGGTTTCTGCTTCACTTTCTTGCTGTTTTCTTCATGGCTCTTGGCGTTTCTGAGTTAATCAAAACAGCGGCGTTGAGGGAGTCGCTCTAATTCAAAAACGATACAAAAGAAGTCGTCTAAAGAAGAGTAAACTCCCAGGCTTGATCCTGGTCAAAATAATAAAACAAGACCTACGGTGTAACGGCGTCGTCAACAAACGAGGTATAACTTGAGTATAATTGACAGTGAATCACAATACCTCCCGTCTGCGTCGTCGTTGTGGTGATGCCTTCGGCTGCTTGACAGCTGCCAGCACTGGCAAAGGAGTGGGATGGCTACCTGTCAGCCATTCTACCAAACTGGCTAAGGAAATAATGCAAGGGCACTCGCTGTATTCACTAGACATAGTAGAAGCCCTCGGACCACAATCCGTTGTTCATCCCCTGTCTCATGAATCACTCTACTACATACAAAGGCTTCATAGGCCTCCTCTATCTCCTTAAAGCACCAGACTCAACATCGCCACCCCAAGAGCATTCCCTTTCCTCATCATCGCTCTCTGCGTGGCTCAATATCAGCAGAGATTTTCATATTCATGTCTGCATTCCCATTAATCTCATACCCCCTCCACTCCAGGGCCAGCCTTTATTCAACAGCTGTTCCACCTGAGCATTAGCCCGTGGCCTTGTGGTGCTTCTGTCCATCTGAAGTGCTTCCTTGGTCGCATGCTGCTCTCGAGGCCGGAAACTCCCTGCCGGCATGAGTTGAAGAATTGAACGGGAATAAATAAGAAAGAATTATATGTCTGGTTTGAAATTCCGTATCCGACATGGTAAGGTACGAGGTCCAGATGAGTAGGAAGCTAGCCACACGGAGCTGCAAATCCAATGCAGCCCAGGGGGGGAACATAATAAAACCTCCCATTAGTCTAAGGGTTGGTAAAAAGGATCGTACGAAAGGAAATGAGAGGTATCCCAAAGAAAATATGCCCCAGGAAAAAAATGGGACTTGGCAGGTATCAACACAGGGAACATCAATTAAAACTCAATCGAAGAAGTGGTCTGGTCAACGTGGAGACTGGAAGCAAATACCCGTCCGTGAGGTTTACTAAAAGCCTCCTGGTGGGTATGCGCTGCCTGGGACCATTCCAGGGCCTCGGCCATTTCGCGAGTTGGGCAGTTGAAAGTCGGGGTTATCCAGGAGCAGATCTTGGCGTTGCTGTTGCTGGTTTGCTGGTCGTCGGGGAGGACCTTGTTGGTAGGGCAAGGGTGGAGGATTTGGGTTCCAGCGAGGGTTGATCCCGCGTTGAGAGATGGAAGTAAAGTTTGATCGTTCAGATTCGGCAGGGCTCCGAGCTCCTGGGTTGTTTGCATGAACATCCTCGTAAATGGGCTCAATCGGAGGCGGTTGAAGGTGGTTGGCAGCAGGAGGTGTGTTGGAGGCAAACCGAGGATCGACATCTTCATAGTAATTGCTATTTCCGCCCGTTGTCTGCTGCGTGCCAGGAGGTGTGTTCCTTCCAGGAAGCTCGGCACTTGTCTGGCCCATCACCAGAGGAGACGGAGCGCGAGGCGAGTTGCGGCCGTCTCCTTGGTTCCACGCTGTGGTGGGTGGAGCGTATTGTCTATTTCTCAAGTCAGTATTTCTAGGGTAGGAAGGAAACGGGAGGACGTACTCGTCTGTGCTATACTTGCTTCCGTCGCTCATATAAGTATCATGCCTTTGGGGGATTCGCCCCTGTTGCAGCCCAATCATACCAGCCACATCCGCATCGCTGTCTCTCAACTGCCCATATTCTCCTGTTTCCTGACGCTGAGCGGCCGGAGAAGCATCCATCTCAATTGGCCGGCCGCCGACAGTTGCTGGTTCAGTCCCTGGAAGAGGTGGAGGGGACTCGGCTCGCGGTAGCGCAGAGTCTGGGGTGTAAGCGCTGTATCCGGCAGTATTCACACTAGGCATAGACGGATTGGTCGAATTGTATCCGTTTGAAAGATCCGATGGTTGATTGTCGTAAACACCGTAGGCCTGAGCAGGAGACGGCCGCCGGTCGTACGGCCCATTGTTGTATCCAGGAGGTGGGCTGCGACCTCCCCTCATTCCACCCGGACCGTAGGCCCCTCTAGGTGGCGGGCCATATCCTCCACGGCCTCCTCTTGGACCATACCCACCCCTTCCCGGTGGTCCATACCCTCCGCGGCCACGCATAGGGGCTCCGTAGTTATCGTAGCCTCCACGTCCATAACCGCCTCTTCCGCCCCGGTAACTTCCCCCGCCTCCTCTTCCACGAGTGCTCATGCTAGGCGAAGGTCCTCTCCGGCTCGCGTATGGGTCAGGAACATCGTGAATGGGGTTTCCAAACTGGTCTCGAGAACCTTGCCTCTGGGGACTTCTATTAAAAGCGGCAACTTCCCCGACGCTGGCCGCCTCATTAGGGGGGACTGGTGATCGGTTCGACGTAGTTCTGCGGGTAAGAGGAATATTCTCTTCGCTGACCTGATCGGCCTTGTTTTTCTGCTCAAAGGTTGCAAATGATGGGAGGTTGTCGTGAACGCCGTTGCCACCACTGACGGTGGGCAATGTCGGCTGCCTTGAAATCTCAGCCGCATCTGTTGGCTTGCTTTGACCGTTTCTGTTATAATAATTTTCGCCACTCATCTCAGCATTCTCTTCGATGCGTCTTTGCCGGTCTTTCCTGCTGATCAGGGTACGGCGCATCGCACAGGTCACCAAGCCGCTCAAGGCCACCAAGATAGTTGCAGCCAGCACCAGGTACGAGCCCCAAGCCAGATGCGGCACAAATAGGAGCACGTCGATCAAGAAGGCCAGGAGGCAGACTAAGAAGTCGATGAAGAGAAAGATGAAAACAATGAGCAGGTATCTCGTGGAGTGAGAAGGGGTATGCAAGTGAGACACCGCTGCCATGATAAACAAGATGAGAGTGATGAGTGCGGCAATTGGGTGAACAATTAGAATAGCCGACAGCGTGTTGCGAACACCCGAAGGCAAATCAAAGGCTTGCGCATTATCCCCAACTAGCTTTTCTGTGCCAATGTCAGCTTCCCAGCCAGTCAACTCATCTTTCGATCGTTTATTCAACTCACCAGTATCATACCCAATTCCAATACCGCTGCATCCCTTGCCATTTTCACAGTAGCCAAACACTCCGTATTTGATGCCATCGAAGTCGCTCAGTGGTATAGCCTCGATGATGGGAGTAGAGAGAACGGCAAGCAAGAGTAACGCAAAGGCTGCGAACAGCACCAACGTCAGTGGTGTCGCTGGCCGCAACATGGCGGCGATGCGCTAGACGCCTGGATGAAGCACGGGAATAACAGAGCGAGGCGGGTAGCCGTCGTCGTCAAGACGCGGGGACAGGATAGCGGAATAGTTCAACGCTGTCCCCTTTCAATGAGCGTGTTGTCGAGGGCGGCGTCGATGGGTGTCATCGGTCACGAAGGGGAGTTGATGTTTGGGAAAATAGACGCGGTCGTCGGTAGCGCGAGGGCGGAGAGAGTTCGTCGACCGGCGGCGATGAATAAAGCCTCCTCTCCACAATCGATTTTTGGTTTCCCGTTTCCCGTTTCCCGCCTTCTCTCGACGTATGTCGCTGTCCCTCAACGTCGCATCTGGCAATAAAGCTCGGTGAGGGCGTGGAACGAGGCGCAGTCGCAAGAGTCGAGCCGAGCCGAGTATTGAACGAAGTGATTAGAGAATGGCGTACTAGCAATATACACCGCGCGAACCGATGTGCGCGCCGTTGTTTCTCTCAAATCTGGGCACCCCGTGGCCGTTAAAGATCGTCGTTGCTCCTAGCGAGTGGAAGGGAATGGACGTTGAGGACGGGATTGCGTGTGTCTGTCGAGCAATGAGGAGGGGATTGAGTCTTGGGGTGTAATCGACTGCTCTTTCCAACTTGGCTTGTGTGTGGCTTAGCTTGGCGCCCGGGGTTGGAGGAGCGCTAGGCCAGGGATGGATGGTGGAACTGCTGGGTTAGCTGGTGCGTTGGCCCAGGGCCCAGGGGCAGGTTTGGTGGGTTTACCCGCTATCGTGTCCTACTGTGCCTAGACCACGCTGGGTGGTGTGCTAAAGAGCCCGGGCCTGACACCACCCGCGAGAGCGAGAGCGAAAATTTGACACCTCTAATTCTAGCACCAGCCCCGTTGAGTAGATAGGTATGCATGCACATTACGACTAAAGGGCCATTGCATCATTGGATTTTAGGCTGATGATTCGCATTCTGGTGCGAGCCCTGTTTTATTGGAGAGCTGCAAGAGAACCAGGCTTCTGCTGCGAAAAGGTTCTCACCAGTGCTTGTAGATGCATAAGCGAGACAAACCACGAGTCTAATTTGGCTCAAATCAATGCTCCCCCATCCAGCAGGCTCTTCCCACACCACCAGTAGCGGCATCAGCCTGCCATCCACATCCATCTCAAGAGCCCACCCCCCGCTCAGGCACGTTATCGCCGGCTACACCCCCGGGCCCGCCGCTGATGGAGATAGAGCTTCCCTGCTAAGAGGTGGAAGCCCACCAATCGTGCGCGCCGCCGGCGTCATCTTTCGAATGCTGTCTGTCTCTCTGTCATACGAAAGACCTCTCGCGATCCAATTTCCTCGTCCTTGCCCGATTTCGACCCGGCTCGCAGCCACTATCTCAAAGTATTGCCTCGAGGTAATTTCAGGCTTACCACATCTCGCTCTTGACAGGAGAGTTTATCGACCGAGTTATCCATCGATCCGGATTGTTTCCTCCCTTCCAGCATGCCTACACAGAGACAGTGTGCAGATGACAGCATCGCCCCATGGCCTTGACCCTGTCTTGAGACGACAACAGGGACCGACGGTCCAGCCAATTAATCTGCGGTCTGGGTCTGCGCTGAGAATCAAGATCCTTCCGACACATACACGCTGGAAAACTGGGCTCCTCTATTCGTTCAACATTGCTCCAGCAAGTACGGACGTGTCCAGACTCTCATCCACCATTGAGGCGTGATGGACGCATATTCTGGCGTCACGCCAGCGACATCGGCGCCGTCTGTCCACCACGCCGGCCAAAAAGCCACGGAAGTCAATTGGCTTTTGCCCGCGCTATGGCCGAATCATCGTGCAACTCTCAGAGTCCCAGGGCCGGCGGTTCCAATCTCCGGGGGTGACGAGTCGTTCCAAACAATCATGCTCCTACAGACGCCTGCGAATAAATCAATCTGTGACGGACCGATGTTCCTCTGAGTGGACCTCATCTACTGGGGTCTGCCACGCAGCTCTCGCATACGCGCGTGCGCGCATACACCGCGTGCGCCAAATCGTGAACCATCTTTGGCAGCAGCTTAATTTGCTTCGTCCCGCTGAGATGAGACAAGCTGCATGAGGCTCCACGTTTCGGTATCTTCTGGCGGCTGTAACAGATCTTCAAGTTTCAGATCAGCCCCAACACGAGAGCTACAGCACTGCCCTTCTGCCTTGAGCTATGGTTTATTCTTGGCTTGACGCTCGCATGGTCTCTAAATAGCAGCCTATGCGTATGTTCATTTTGCATACAAGACCCAGCTCTATCGTGTTGACTCGTATTTGTCGAGCTCGCTGGTATTGGTCCAGTTCGACAACTTTCACGTACAGGCTGGATAACAAGGAGTATCGAGCCACGACATTGTCCGTCCATGTGCTGGGGCACTGTGTTGTCATACCCGTTCGTGATCTTGTACCGTCTATGGCTTCAGCATCGTCCACTGGGCAAGAAAATCAGGCGTTCCTTGCCGTCATCTACCAGTCATACCTTTCACTACATGCTCGCACGTCTTTGCAGGAGGACGAATATGTCAACCATGCCGTGCTATGTCATTTCAGCCAGATACGCGCCTGAGAAGGCGTAGCTCTAGTTCCTCACCACACGACTTCGGTCTTGTTTGTCTTCATCGCAGTCGGCCTGTGGGGCTGACGGGCATCACAAAAAGAGGCTACCCTACAGACAAAGACATCTTCTGATCGATATCAATTTCACAGCCTATTAGTGTCTTCATCTCTATTGGAGATCGACCTTGACAACGGCTACTTCCATGCCCTGCTGAATTCTTGCTATCTGTGGGATTTGTTACCTACATACCTATGTACGGACGCTGGCCCACGTCGAAGACGTTGATATCGAGGTTGATCCCAAGTCACAGATCCCCACGGGAGAGAGTTGGTTAAGAATAACAGGAAAGAAAGAAGAAGCAATAATCACATGTTACGGTAGGGAATCCAGACAGGCCGACCAGAAAAAAAGAGCCAGCCAGGGCCAGATAGATGATATTTCCACAGCCAAGGGCCTCACCGGCCGAGAAGCCAAACTCCGAGTCGGCAATCGGCGTGATCTGGCCCCGACCCCGCGGACGAGATGTCCATGGTCGCGTGCCACTAACCCAATTCTCCGAACCGCCCCGGCGATAAGCCGCCCGCTCCGGTAATTTTTATCTCGGACGTCATGGTTCTAGACAATGGATTATCGCGCTGATTCTCCTTTGCCCTCATCCTCTCAACACCACGGACTTGCCGTATCTTGCCTGGAGGTGTCCAGTGTGCGCTGTTCCGTGCCGCCCCATGTCGTGTCGTCTCTGATTGATCACCACCGACAACTGCCAGCATGTTGCGCAACAGCATGCTAGGCCCCGCGGCGCGCGCCGCTCTGCGTCGCAGGCAGACCGTTTCCACCGGCACATCGTGCCAAAGGCTGCGATCCGGAGGACCCTTCCAGCCCATGCGGCCTCCGTCACCCGAGGAGCTCGGTGCCCCAAAGATAGCAAAAGAGTATCGCCAGGGACGGCGGTGGGCGAGGCGACTTGTTATCATCTCCGCCGTTGGAGGAGTCGTGTACCTCGCCGACCGCCAAATTTACGCCTCTGGGTTCGGGCGCTCGATGCGGACCTTTGGGACTGGTCTTCTCGTCGCCCTCGACTACAAGCTCAATTTTCGGCCGGAGCCGCTCACGGGAGGGACTGTTCAGGATCTGCACAATCGCAACGCTGAGCGGTTGTTCAATCTCCTTCGCGCCAATGGTGGACTGTATCTCAAGATTGGACAGGCTATTGCGATGCAGAGCGCTGTACTGCCACCAGAGTTTCAGAAGATGTTCGGTCGCATGTTCGACGATGCGCCGCAGGACGACTGGAAAGATGTTGAGAAAGTAATACGGGAGGATTTTGGCAAGAGTGTTGAAGAGGTGTTTGGTGTCAGCTTCACGGGTAAAGAAGGAATGGGCCTGATGGAGCGCAAGGCTCGGGCGAGTGCGAGTGTTGCACAAGTTCACTGGGCCAAGCTCCCAGATGGCCGCGAAGTGGCCGTCAAGATCCAGAAACGAGAGATTGCTAAGCAGATCTCATGGGACCTGTGGGCATTCAAGTGAGCCTTTGCCAATCTTGACCAAATCACGAGGCCTCTCCGCTGACACATGGACAGGACCGTAACATGGATCTACTCCAAGTGGTTTGACCTGCCGCTGTACACGCTGGTACCATTCATCACCGAGCGACTCGAGCTGGAGACTGACTTCCTCAACGAAGCCAAGAACTCTGAGACGATGCGAGACCTAGTCAATGCAGAAAAGAGCCTCAAGGGCCGGGTCTACATTCCCACAGTCCACTCCGAGTTCACAACAAAGCGAGTGTTGGTGACAGAATGGATCGAGGGTGTGAGGCTCTGGGACAAGAAGTCAATGACGTCTAGGTGGCTTGGAGGCTACGGTAGGGGCTCACCTGGTGCCGGGAGTCCGCTGCCCGAGGTTGATATGGGTGCTGCTCGCCGAGAGCTCCGGACGAGGCCGTACAAAGAGAATCTCAAGCCGGAGCGCCAGGAATGGCGGGGCCGTCGCGGCCGAGGCGGCCTGGGCTTGTCGACTCGAGAAGTCATGACGACCATGGTGGACCTCTTCTCCGCACAGATCTTCAAGTGGGGAGTCGTCCACTGTGACCCGCACCCGGGCAACATCTTTATTAGACGACTTCCGAATGGACGGGCAGAGCTGGTGCTAATCGACCATGGCCTGTACGTGTACATGTCGCAGAAGTTCCGACACGAGTACGGCACCTTCTGGAAGGCGCTCATGACGTTTGACAACAAGACGATAACGCGGGTGACAGAAGAATGGGGCATCAAGGCTGCAGACCTGTTTGCGAGCGCGACGCTGATGCGACCGTATGAGGGCGGTGACATGCGGACGCACAAGGGCCTAATGAAGGAGCTGGAGGGCAAGACGCCAGCCGAACGGCACTATGCGATGCAGCAGCGGATGAAGCAGGGTATCCGGGAGATCCTGACGGACGAGGAGAAGTGGCCCAAGGAGCTCATCTTCATCGGCCGCAACATGCGTATCGTGCAAGGCAACAACCAGTATCTTGGGTCGCCAGTCAACCGTATTAAGATGATGGGCGAGTGGGCGAGCCGCAGCCTATTCGAGGATCCTCGGCTGCCGCTGAGCCAGCGGCTCCGCAACCGATGGCGGCATGTCATCTTCAAAGCAGTCATGGCCATGTCGGACGTGGCCTTTTACATGTTCAAGGTGCGACAGTGGCTGGGTCTCGGAGGGGGTATGGAGGATGAGATGGAGAAGCGGATGAAGGATGTTGCACAGGACTTTGGCATCGAGCTGCAGCACGAGGTGTTTGAAGGATGATGCTCGCATTGTCCACTGTCCCTCTGGAGAGGGAAGAACCAGTCCATGTAAGATTTACGATAGATTCTCCCAGTCATCTGTTATGAAACAAGCCTGTAAAGTTAGATAGAGGATGGGTTTCCGGGTTGGTGGAGGCGTCAGGAGAGTCTAGATAGAGAGCGCACACCTATGCTTGCACCAGCGCTCTCCCATTTTCGCATCTCAAGTCAGTTACAAGGAAAGGAAAATAGAAACCACTCAACAGAAGAAACAAAGCCAACGCGTCCTGAATAGCATCGCCAGATTGTGTGGCTTGAGCACCGAAACCCGAGTTAGAGCACCAACGTTTCAGAAAGGCAGATGGGTTATGCCGTGGTACGATGAAACCGGGGGAGTTCATCAAGCTTTAGCTGCTCGGCGTTGTACGCGACGTGATGATAAAATCCAAATCTGTGATGCGTAGGACAAACGTTGCACGAAAGTATATGGTGTTCCTTCAGCTCGTCGGAACGTTGTTGATCGGAGGGTTCAGCCAACCAGAGCTCTTTGTTCCCGTCAGTACTTCCATCACTACTCTCCCTTGCGCAATGAGTGGGTAGACTAAAGGTAGCTTGCCAAACGACTATTGTGAATGATGCCCTGGAACCGCTGGCGAGGTGCGGGCTCGATGGCCAGGTGAGGTAGCCCCTGATGGAATATCGGCATGGCACGAGGACGAGAAGAAGGTCGGCGACATTCTGATGCTGTTTATGGTAAGCTGGAATTGATTCAAGGCAATCTCGTTTCGTTTCATCGGTCCACGACTTCTGACTCGACCAGCTGGCATTGCAGCGAGAGCAAGTGGAGCAGACTCGACGATCCGTGAGGCTCAAGCGCGACGTCGAGCTTACTAGCACGACGACGAGTCCATATCTGATGGACACTTGGAAGGACAGACAGACACAGTCTGAGAGAGTCGAAACCAAGGGTCAGAAATGGGTCCCCCGGGACTGGGGCTCGGAAGGCCGGGTCAAGGTAGGATTTATCCCCGGGGGAGGGCAGGGGAGCAGCAATTTCAGCAGGGCAGGTCACATCGCGATGTTGCAGCTAGGGACGGATGGTGGTTAGAATCCATGAATCAGTGAGTCGACGCAGGCTGGGGGCATCTTGGGCTTGGGCTGGAGTTGGGTCTGGTGGCCAAGAGTTCTTTGTCGCATACCGGGTTTCTAGAAGAAACAAAGAGGCGGCCCGCAGAGGTGAGACTGGCCCAGGCTGGAAAAGTGTGTTTTGTTTCTTCTGTCAACTGCGTCAAAAGCCGTTGGACCTGGCTGGTTCCAGTGCTGCAGGCTCTCCAATGCTATTTTAGCCTGGTGCAAAGTGGCGTCTTCCCGTCTTTTTATGGAAGCACCAGGGAATACAGCAGGTTGATCAGTACCTAGTGCACAGTAAGCAGACCTAGGTAAGGTAGGAAGCAGTGGAGAGGGCAGCGAGCCGCAAGAGCATCGCCGTAAGATGAGAGAATGGCACTTTGCAGTT
Organism: Fusarium sp. JS1030; assembly: GCA_000966855.1. NCBI lineage: Eukaryota > Fungi > Ascomycota > Sordariomycetes > Hypocreales > Nectriaceae > Fusarium > Fusarium sp. JS1030. The sequence continues at coordinate 663,450 of JWIW01000031.1, forward strand.
GGGGCAACTGACGGATGCTGTTGTTGCTCTTGTGCTATAGGGGTCCATGTCACCCCAAATGCAAATGGAAGCTGGTGAAGCCTTAGCGGCGGCGTCTGGGTCGAGTATGGACGCACAAGTGGATGTCCGGGCAGACTATTGACGGCTGCAGCTGGTGGAGCAGCTGTGCCGTTAGCGGACACTTTATCGACGCGGTACCTGCATAGTACCTGGGCAAGGTACAGTAGAGGCAGGTGGGCCGTTTTCTAGGTAGGTACGGAGTAGTGGAGAGAGGATGGACGAGAATGAGGCTAAATGCGAGACTCGGAGGCAGACAAAACATGCAATTCTTGGCAGCCTGTCACGGACAAGATTGAAATTGTTTCTTTTTTCCCTCCCTCTCTCCCTCTTCATGCACATGGAACTCAGACACGGCACAGGATGAACCCATTGGAACCCAGAGGCATGGGCCCGTGGCGTTAAATTGGCGGGGACCTCGTGCCCCCGCTTAGTGCGTTTTGCGTGGCTTGACGACGGGACTGGCTGGCGCTGGAGATTTCAGGGTACATAGTCGCGTGTGTACAGGAGATGAAGCTCCTTGACGGCTCCCGTGTAATGTACATACATACATAGGTACTCTAGCAGCCCGGGCCTTGGCCTCTGGCGAATAATGGCCTGGATGTTGATGCTATCCTCCATGCTTAACTGCCGTCCCGTTATTGTTGCCAGAGTCGGGTCCCTCCCTATTAGTCTAGGTACCTAAGGTAACTAAGGATTCCCGCTTGCCCCTAAATCAATTCCCCTGGGCGGATTGTCTTGGACCCTGCGCCGGCGCTAGTGCTGCAGAAAGAAACTGGCGAATCGCATCGCGCCAGCCTCCTCCAAGGGTCCGCTTCCGCGGCTGTCGCAGAGAGAATGCGCCGAGTAGCTTGCGACGATCGTCGACGACTTTTTTCTCTTTCGCCTGTACTTGGTAATAACTCGACGGAGATGAGGCGAAAAAGAGCGCAGCACATGAGCACGGCGGTTGCGAGTCCTGATTGATCAATCGTGCCCAACGCTGCTGCCAGACATGGCCTTGTATCGTTGAAACCTAAACAGCCAGAGAGGCACCTTGGTTCATGGACGTGAACCTGGCATCCAATTTTGGGGTAAATGTTTCGTACAGTACTGCCTATTCATTGCATGCATGCAGGTAGCCATCCACAATCTGCTACGTACCTCCCACCCATCTTGGGCGCCCCTGTTGGATGGCTTGGCTTGGCTGCCACTGTCGACTACCTTACCTATTTTGCTGTTGGACTGTCTACTGGCGCCCCTTTCCGCCGGGGCCTTCTACACCTAGCCTTGCTCCTCCGTCTACTCCCCCGGGCTGTGTCTCCTTGCGTCTAGCGCAACTGTTATTAGCAGGCCAGGTACCTGCCTTGCACAACCGTCTCCCATCGAGCTGGGCTGTTTTGGCCCTTTCCATTTCATCTCGAGGTAGCTAGCCGTCCTCCAGCCAATCAACCGCCCCAACCCACACGAAACGAGCTTGGGATTTCCCTTGCTCTGCCATCCACTGCCTACGTGGAGCTCCTCCAGCTGGCTGTTCCATTGTTTTACAGCACCTCTGACACGCATCCATCCTGTTTGCCGTCTCGTCTCAAGCAAATAAGGGCTCGGCACAGTTGTCGTCTGCGCAGACGTTCTGACAGCCAGACAGACCCAAGGACAACCAGGAACCACGCCAGCTCATCTCACTCTGCAGCTTCCAACACCAGCTCCAATCGCCGTCAACGCTTCAGCCTTCTTTGTCGTCTTCTTCTCCACTGATCTCTAACGTCCACTACCGGTACTTGCACCCCCCACAACCTGGCGCGCTCGCGCTCTGGGCACCTCATCCATCCCATCCTATCCCATCACCCGTCGCCCATCTCCTCCTCCTCCTTCTCCTGCTCCTGCTCCTCTACCTCCTCCTGAAATTGTTCTGTTTTTGTGGCTGACTGAGGTTCGACACCAAGACAAATCTAGACGAGCTGGCATTGTCGCCCTTTTCGCGCCATCGACTGTCGCTCGGTTTCCTCTCGCATCGCCCGTCACCTCTCTGTCACCGTCTGTCGCCTGTCGCGCATCAAGCAAGCCCAAAGCCGTCGTCGCCTGTCAACCCGCTTTTTACGCCGCTGGGTCCTTTCAAACCGTCGACTATCGTGCGCCCACCCTCATCCTCCGTCTCTCGTTCGCTGCCGCTCCTCCACTCTCCGATCGTTGGGCACTCTATCCTCGACGCAGAACTCCAACTAAGTTATAGTACTCGCCCGCTCGGTCGTCGCTGCCCCATTCATCCATCCATCCACCCATCCCTCCCATCTTGCTCCTTGTTGGTCCCGACCCGCCGCTTCCACGTGCTCCGCACCCTCCTACGCGCCGCCCGCTTATGCCCTTCCTGGGCATTGTCCCTCCCGTCGCGACTCTTTCCTTTTCATGATCCATCCCCCAGAGGATGAGCAACGACCAGCCTCGACGTACCAGCTTCGGGATGTTGCTTCGACGCAGTAAGAGCGGTGATCTGGGCAAGGGCGGCCGTAAGGCGCAGGCCCTTAGGGAGGCCGAGCTCGAACGCCAGCGCCAGGCCGCTTCTCGTGTTGCTCCCAAGCTGCCCGAGTTTGCCAACCACCACACCGAGCAGCTTTCCAAATCGTTCGGCCCTGAATTGCGCCCCGAGTCGCCTGCCAGCGTCCCCCGTTCCGTCGATTACTCTGCCATTCGCCCTTCCGCCGAGCATTCGCGCGGCTACGGCGCTGCTGTGACTGCACCCGTTGCCGTCCCTGTTCCTCCAATGCCAAATGGTGGCTTTGATCCCTATGCTAGGACCGAAAGCATGACGAACCGTGGTCGTTACAGCTATGCCAGCAGTGCCATTAGCACGGTCAACAGCCCTCGTCGCGTTCGCAGAAGAAAGGATCCCACCCCATTGAAGTGAGTATTGTGGCTATCTTGCTATCCCCTCCATCCTTTTCCCGGCCTCCCCTGTTGTATTCTGTGATTTCTGTTCATCATCATCTTTTCCTTGTTTTATCTGGACGCACGCTTACATCGCACCTAGCATCCTCGTCATTGGTACGCGCAGCTCCGGCAAGACTTCTTTTCTCGAGTTTCTCAAAACCGCCCTCGCTCTTCCGCCCAAGAAGCGAGCCAAGAAGGGTGATGACGAGGTCCCCCAAAACCGCAATACGCCCTCTGGAAACTTCATTCCTCACTATCTCGAGACCGAGATTGATGGTGAGCGTGTTGGCCTAACCCTCTGGGATTCGGAGGGCCTGGAGAAGAACGTGGTCGACCTTCAACTTAGGGAGATGTCAGCCTTCCTTGAGAGCAAGTTCGAGGAGACCTTTGCTGAGGAGATGAAGGTGGTGCGTTCCCCCGGTGTACAGGACACTCACATTCATGCGACTTTCCTTGTCCTTGACCCTTCCCGTCTGGATCGCAACATTGCATCTGCCAGGAATCCCGCCATCAACGGCCAGCATAATGGTCATGGTTCGAGTGTCCGTGTTCTGGGTAGCCTTGATGAGGACCTCGACCTGCAGGTTCTCCGCACCCTCCAGGGCAAGACGACGGTCATCCCTGTCATCGCCAAGGCTGACACTATCACTACTAAACACATGAATGTCTTAAAGAGGAGTGTCTGGGACAGCATCAAGAAGTCTGGGTTGGACCCTCTGGAAGCTCTTGGTTTGGACGATGAGGACGAGAGCAGCATTTCATCTGACAGGATCGCTGAAGAAGAAGAGGATGACGACGAAGATGAAGAAGCACTTGAACATCGCCGAGATGGTGCCCAGACACCGGACGTCGACGATCTCCCCATCCAAGGCCAGCGAGATAGCCCTGCGGCTTCGCCGAGCTCTAAGAGGCTCTCAACAAGTTCTATTCGGCGACACAGAGCCCAGGAGGAGGTCAAAGAGAAGGACGACGAAATTCCCTTCTTACCTCTCTCAATAATCAGCCCTGATCTATACGAGCCAGGCGTCGTTGGCCGACAGTTCCCTTGGGGATTCGCCGACCCCTACAACGAGGAACATTGCGACTTCCAACGGCTCAAGGAAGCCGTCTTCAGTGAATGGCGTGCCGAGCTGCGTGAGGCCAGCCGAGAGCAGTGGTATGAAGGGTGGAGGACAAACCGGCTCAAACAGAGGGAGATTCCCTACCGCCATCGATAGGTGGTTTCAGACGAAGTCGGGCCAATGGTTCATAAAAGAGAGGGCATTCCTACTCCTTATTGATTGACCACGTCTGCCTCTCGACGCCCGTTTGCTTGAATGAATCGATACCCTCAACCACATACGAAACCCGTGTCATTACGGACTTTTCCTTACACTCGACCTATTTCACGTCATACCATTTTCGGAAACTGCAGCATACCCCCTTTTGTCATTTTGTTACATCGCTTTTTGAACTTACGAGGAGGAGCGCCATGTATGCTGAGAAGCATTGTCTCGATTGACTCTCACGGCTGATACCCCCTTGCGAGACATTTGCTCTTCTCAACTGCACGGCTTTGGCCTGCTTGGCCAATGAATGAAACTTCTTGTCCCCCTCAAAAAGGTCTTATCAAACCGGCTCATGACATTTTCTTTCAACTTTTTTTTTTTCTTTACAAAGATTTTTATCTCCAACGGCGGCGTTTGTGTCAGCGGCCTCGACAAAAGAAGAAAGCTTCGTTCAGATCACCACACAGTCATTGCGCAACGCAACTACCTTCCCTTTTTCTTCTCTCTACTTGACACGATATTTGCGTCCTGCAAGGCGCTGGTGCCTGACCTCACAGGCTGAGGAGTTGCAAAGGATGGAGGAAGGCCTCTGGATCTACCATGATTCGACAGCTACATACCGAGAAGGTATGGAGCAGTCGCAGGGAGGAAGACAAGCAAGGAATGCAGGGAATGTATAAGGATATGTGCTGGTGTAGCTGTAGATTTACTACTGTCCGGGAGACGTTTCTTTTTCTTAGTGTCGTTTTTTTTACTACAAATCGATTTCAAAGTTCACTTTTCAATAGTGGCTTACCGCCATAGTGCAACCCGGCAATGTCCACATGAGCAAACCCTGTTCTGTTCTGTATGATTTTATGTGTTAGGAAACTCTAGCAAAGATGATGGACGGAAATTAATATCAAATCGTCATGTAGCTGTCATTAATCCCGTAAACACAGTGCCTGCCTGCCCTGACGCTATCCCGACACTTAACTAATCAAATCAAGCCATGTCCCATGAAAGTTCACCAGTTCGACAAGAGCAGAATGTTGGATGAAGGGAAGACACTTATAACGTAGGCCTTTGTTCCAGTATAGTCTGCATTCCTTAAAATGCCCTCACCCCCCCTATGCGCCAAGATCCAGTCATAAACCATACTCATGCCATAATTACTCATAGCCACTCGATACAACAGCTAGACCATGCAGATGGTGGCTCCAGGCACCGAAGCAACAGACTTGCCTGCCCAGCTGCTCAAGGTATCAATTATCAAAGGTAGACATGGACGATGATATGTACTCAGTATTAGTAACGTTACCATCCGAGTCGACATCATTCTCCCTGCGGCGGGGATTCTTCCCCCTGGATATGACCTTGGCTTCCTCCTTTGGACCTAGAGTGACCAAATCGAAGCAGGGGGGTAAGTTTATATCTGTTATGAGGAATTCAACCTTCAAGTTGCGCGCCTTGTCGCGGTAGGCTTGCTGGTTACGTGGGTACTCAAATCGGTGGCCCTCTGATTCCATGGCGGACCATGCGGCACAGCGCTCTCGAACGAGGTTGACGAGTACTTCCGTGTCGTGAGGGGACCAAAAGGTGCGTTGCTGCGCAGATGTGGTTGTACGTATGCGGGCTTCACGGGCGGTCTGCCTGATGGCCTGGAAGTCGGGCCCTGAGGGTACCGGAGTCGCAAAAGCTGACGGAGTATTAGAAATCTGGTTCGGAGGAGGTTGCGAGGCAGGTTCTGGATTTCTGCGTGGCCGCTTATCCGGCGGAGGCATCTGCTGTCTGAGCTTGTCTTGTTTGCTTGGGTCAACAGCTCGGGTGTCGGTCTCAAAATCGTCATCCTCATCATCATCTTCTCCGTCTTCCACGAACGGATCGCGCCGCTTTCTTTTCGCCTGGCTGGGGGCGTGGTCACGGCTGCCGCCTAGCAGTAGAGCGCTCGATGGAGGCAACGACCCATCGTCCAGCAGTTCGGCGTTTGTGTGCTGGCTGTAATCTCGAGGGGCACTCCGCCCGGCCACCGCTAATTGCTGATTGGAGGGGGGGACTGAACTGCTTGCTCGACTCCCAGCTTGCAGAGCCCGAAGAGATTCTTTACCGACGAATAGACTCGGTCTAGTGAACCAGTTAGCGCAACATTCGGTGAAGGTCAAGTGCGGCTACTTACTCAGCTTCATCGGTTTCTGCTCGGATAATTGATTGCGGTTCGGATCCGAACTCATCGGTCTGGCTATCAAGAATGCCCTCTTGGTCGCCGAAGGATGGTTGAGGTTCCGTGTCAAGTTGTACTGAGCCACTCCGCCTGTCGTCTTTCAGCTTTTCGTACATATTAATAAGCCAATCCCGGAGATCCCGGAGTAGCTCATTCTGAGGGAACTTCTTCTTGAGCTGGCTGATTCTATCATGCTTCTTGGTCTTTGTGATGATATCGAGGATCTCGGTGATGCGTGTTGAGCAGAGTTCATCCAGGTCTTCATCTGTGTCTTCTCCAAGTTCGCGGAAATTCCCCCCTGCGAAGAGACTAGGATAGTCCCGTTCAGTCTCATAAAAGTCTTGGCAAAAGATGTTGGCGATAATTTCGTGATAGTCGGCTTTACTGGTTTGTTGAGAAAGAAGCTCAATGAGTAATCCTGTGCGAAGGTCCAGAGTGCACTTAGAGTCGTAGAACCTGTGGCCCTTGGGGACAAAGTACGCAGGGAACAAAGGGTCGAGAGCCTGCAAGAAAGACAAAGCATCCAGGCTATTGTCGTGTTGGAGAATTAATAGCTGGTCGAGTGCTGTCACTACATTTGTTCGTGCGATTGCTTTGTCCGCTGTCTCTTGCCCCTCCCTAGGAGACGCGCCCAAGAACAGTGCCCAGTCGATGAAGGGCGTAGACTCATCATCGTACTCGTTTCGAATGCTGTAAAAGGTACGTCTCTTGATTTCAAGCCGACCAACAAAGACTCGTTGGTCAGAATCACCTTTGCCCATGTACTCCATCAAGTCGTCGGCGGCCCTGGCTAGGTCTGGGACGCTGAGTTCCAGTATTCTTAGTTTTGTGCCATTGGACTCTAACCCAACCAGGATTTGTTCACTCTGAGTATCGATTTCCCCAACCTGATCCTCGACCTCTCCCTCAATACTTTCTGCTCCATCTCCGGGAATGGCACTGGAGTCAGGAAACCTAGCTTCCTCATACTGGGTTTCATCCTCGGGCCTGGCAGGGTTAGTGGCGATGCTCGTGACGCTCATGGCATCCACTGGAGGGTTGCGCCGCGGGATGGGATCCGTCAGTAGACCCTTCTTTGGCCTGAAAGCCTCTTGCGGGGGCTGACTCGAGCGTGATGGCCGTCCTGTTGCTGCTGATCTGACAGAGGGTGCCTCTTGGGAGCTGCGCGTCGCTCTTCGCGGCAGAGGAGGATCAGGCGCGCGGCCTGGGCGAACCGCGCGGCTTCGCAAATTCCTTCCGGACATGGTACGAGTGAGACGAAGAGAATGCTGCGCTTCTGTTTTGAAGATAGAAACGCGTCGATGATGTAGGTTGTAGGCAAGTGTTTGTTTTCAAGTCGACTGTGACCCTAACCCTAGAATTGGGGACTGGCGCGTTTGCGACGGGCTTGTGATTGGCTGTCGCAAACAGCAGGAGCTGGGGTGCATTGACCACCACGCCACCTGCCTTAACTAGAGCTGACGCTTCCTTCCGTTCGAGTGCCGACTGCCTGCTAATTGATGCGGTAGTGGTTCTGGAGATATTACATGCGCCTCACACATTATAATTATAGAGACCGATTCATGTTTTTTTTTTTCTTTTCTTTTTCTTTTCTTCTTTTTTCTTCTTCAATATTCCGACTTATTCACAACTTTGCCTTTAAAGACTTGCATAGCTTGAGCAAGGCGCCAAACTGGATATCTGGTAAATATGATTCTCAGTAGCTGTCAAAAGTGTGGTGATGATAAGTGCCAAAGGTACTGTAGACCAAGTGCAACGCCACCAATCATTCCATTAAGCGGAAATGACATGCTGAACTACTGGTAGTTACCGAGGCAAGGCTCGTTCCGCAATTGGTTGGAATTCAGCTTCTCTTCTGTTCCTGTCCAAGGTGGATTGCACATCGGCGAAAGCGTCTCTCGAGCGGACTAGGCAGTGTCGGCATTGCTATCACGCGTTCTTCCTCGCCTTAATCGTGGTTACATGATCGGGGCCAAATAGCCCCGTGAAATAGGCTGTTCGTGTCAAGAGCAGGAAGAGCTGCAATTGCAGTCACGGTCAGCGCCACTGCTCCAATACGGATCCATTCGTCTTACAGTCACGCCGATATTTCCCCAGGCCATGGCGTTCCACCCGGCGGGGTCCATGAGCCTATTCCAACCAAGTCCGTAGCAACTGAACCCGATGTGTCCGACGTCTCCAAGCCAGAGGGCAACAAGGTAGGCCCGGACGACTTTATTTTCGGATGTCGTCGACAGCACCGCGAGCCCAATAAAGGCCAGGAGTAAGTACAGATTTCCCAGCTGCCAGGCGACTACAATGCTGCTCTCAGGAGTGACGGGGACGTGTTTCTGGGGAACCTGCTCTCCAATGAACCAAGCTGGGTTGGTGACGGCCCCGAGGAAGCCGCCAACTCTGCAAGATGTGAGCAACTGTAGAGTGGGACCAGGGACGGTGCTTGTGCGTGTCTTACAAAGAGATTGGCTCGATAATGGTAAATACCACACGCGGGAAGCTCGGAAGGGAAGATGCCATGGTTGTAATATGGCGTTCAACTGAACCTCTACCTCTGGCACATGCCGTGAGTGAAGCTGAGGTTCGATCGGATCGCGCAGATGTGGCTCCCTTAGCGGGCCAGTCAGAAGCTAGGGCTCTATCTCAATAACACGGACCTTTCCCCAGAGCCAACCCCGACGCCGGCTTGAGCTTTAGAGCCTGGCAGCTAATCAGACAGCCCGTGACCCGTGACCAACGTGTAGTGTAGTTTGGCTGAGAAGACATTTATGTTGAAAATCTCGGAATTTTGATTGAAACCAATCAGGCGGAGAATGCCTTAAAACAACTTATTATTATACAAACTTGGCAGCTGTTCGGTAGCACCTAAGCATCGTCGGAAGGCTACAGCACTTGGGGAGGTGGGGCTGTCTTGTCCTCAGTGCTACTCGGGTTGGGCCGGAGCGAAGCCGGTCACTCGGCGGGATTGGGCCGTTAGCACCTAGCACGGAAGGTCGCCCTGGCCCACTAACAACCAAGGAGGCCAAGGTCCAAAGCTTCACCATGTGGCGATTTCACGTGCTTCTCCAACAAGAGACAAGCAGGTGAGACCACAGGCAGTTAAACGACCCCGACTCTGCGTGAATCCAATCAGTTCCCCATTCCGACATGGCGCTTTGAGCTCTTGTCTCTTGTCAACCGCTGCTCCGGCTTCCCCTCTTTCCCTCTCTGTCCCGCTCCTCCTCCTCCTCCTCTCCCTTTGCCGTGCCTCGCCCAACGCATCTCAACTGATCCCGTGTGTGTATCTGCTCCTCTGCGGCCCTCGACTTATACCCAATGTGCCATCCCAATCCCGCGAGCCCACGATGGCCACGATCGAGCCACGCTTGATTCACCTGCTCAACGAGCCGACCACGCCTCAACTCCCGCATAACGACCTCCCCCCGCTCCATTCTCTGCCGCTCCCCAAGGCCGCGGACCGAGCCTTACCCCCGCTTGAACCCGACACGAACCAACGCGGTGAGAGACCAGCTACGGATGCCCAATCTGCTGCCAACGCGGTTGGTCAGATATATTTGGCTGGTGAGGATGGCACCCTTGATCTTCGGAGGGAAGGCAGCCGTCAGGATGGGAAGCTTGCAGCCACCTCGGGAGCTTTCCCTTTGCGCCTGGCCCTCGGTGACTCTGATGTCCAGGAATCATCCCACTCGATAAGCCGAATACTGGATGATAGTCCCGAAATACTTGATGAAGCCTCCAACAAGAAACGCCATCGTGGCCTTCATGTCAAGGATGACTTTGTGCAGCTTCCGCAGCCCCTCAAGAAACAAAAGGCTGCCCAGCAAGCACCTGTCATGCCACCCATCATCAACGGACTTCATGAACCCCCACCACACGCCGCCCTGTTCCCGCCCATATCGTCTGACTCATTTGATGCAAAGGATGGTGCACAAATGAAGATGCTGCATGATTTCAACCAGCCGTCACAGGAACCTGACAAGAATTCCAACTCGAACAAGGCAAGAAAGCGAGCTACCAAGCCTAGGAGAAAGTGGTCTGAGGAAGAAACCAACCATCTTTTATTGGGTGTTGATCGGCATGGTGTCGGCAAGTGGACCAGCATTCTCGAGGACCCAGACTTCAAGTTCAATGACCGGACAGCCGGCGATCTCAAAGACAGATTCAGGACATGCTGCCCTGACGAGCTTCGCAAGTCCAACAAGTCATCGGAGCTAGGTTCGCCGTCGCATTCTGGGCGAGGGGTGAAGCAGAAGGGTAAGACTGATACTCATTTGGACAAGATTCTGATAGATGGGGATACTTCATCAACAAAAAACAAAGCCTCGGTTTCGCAGAATGACACAGACACGAACTCGAAGCAAAAGAAGAGCCGGGCACACCGGAAGAAGATGGAGGATCTCGTCGAACTTGGCATTCACGGACCGTTCAAGAAATCCCATCGCCGTGAACGCCGGCCTTTCACTGAACAGGATGATCGAGAAATTCTCGAGGGCCTTGACACTCATGGCCCGGCTTGGACCAAGATCCAGCGGGACCCGCGCTTCCATCTCTCCAGCCGGCAGCCCACGGATCTGAGAGACCGTGTACGCAACAAGTACCCCAATATCTATCATCGCATAGAGAAGGGCACTTTCCAGACTAAAGAAGCCAGCCGCGGGAATGATGTTATGGAGCCGTCCGTGAGCATTTCAATCGAGAACTCACTCAAACTGTCCAAGACCGCCCCGCTTGAGCCGCAGATGAACCGATCAACATCACGAGAAGACCTCCCAAGGTGGCCACTCCAGAGAATGGATACAGGAGACGGTCTACAAGTTGCCCAAGGGTTTGAGTTTGGAGAAGCTCCAGCACCTCAGTTCATGGGCGGTGAAATGGACATTTCCCGCCTCTTGCTCGACGATGCAAAGCTGTCGCAAGGAAACCAACGCTTTGGCCTTGAAGGAGTTCCTGGCCTTTCACCGCCAGCCAGTGCTTCACAAGAAGGTCGCAGTAATGAAGGGATGCAGCACCCCGAAAGGTAGTACAGTGTGCTACTATAACGTTTATGAGCAGAATGGTTCTGCACTAATGCTTACGAAGGTTCCACTATTGGAACAGGAGTTGGGAAAATCGATTTGCACAAGGGATATGGGCGTACGTAGAATGGAAGATACGGGACAACAAAAAAACAAGGGACAGCACGCGCTCGTCGACGGTCGTTTATTTTGGGTTGATATCATGCACTGGCGCTCACAGGAAGGAAAACACGGGTTGCCTCACCGGCAAAGAGGGAGCGTTTAAGAAAAGTTCAAAAGGGCGAATGATTTTGTTAGATATCCATGAAATACTGCTGAAAGAGATGGCGCTGGCCACCTATGAACGATAATCTTGGTGGATCCTCAAGATTTGCGGACAACTTTTAGCTGAGTGGTTTGAGTGCAGCTTAACAACTGTGTCTGCAATGTTGTTTCATGATGACGATGATGCAAGGATTGCCTCGAGACCATTTCAACTTCATCTGATACAATTGACTGAAATTGTATTTTATTCTCCCTCATCCCCTCCTCTCTATTCCTATATCCGGTACCTAAGGTGAGTCTTGCAGTTATTGGGGTCAGCTGATATCGCACGTGACCCACAAATTCTTACAGACGTAGGGCAAGAACCCCCGCCTGCTAGCGCTCGTGGGAGAAAAAAAAGTGTGGTCCATCATTTCACACTTCAGCTCCTCGTCCATTTGGCCCATTGTCCATCTTCCTCAACACCGCCGACAAACCAGCCATCCGACACCATGGCCCGCGGAATGTAAGTAGGATCATGGGAACGACTGTCACTGAAAGCAAAGACGAAAGCGATCAGTGATGCGCATCTCTCCCCTGCCGCCTCCGCCTTCGAAAATCAGCTCCTGACCATCTCAATAGCAAGAAGCACCAGAAGCGCCTTAGCGCCCCCTCGCACTGGCTGCTCGACAAGCTGTCCGGCACCTACGCTCCCAAGCCCTCTGCCGGTCCTCACAAGCTCCGCGACTGCATGCCTCTGATCGTCTTCATCCGAAACCGACTCAAGTATGCTCTCAACTACCGCGAGACCAAGGCCATCCTGATGCAGCGACTCATCAAGGTCGACGGCAAGGTCCGCACCGATTCCACCTACCCCGCCGGTTTCATGGACGTCATCTCTGTCGAGAAGACTGGCGAGAACTTCCGCCTCGTCTACGACACCAAGGGCCGATTCACCGTCCACCGAATCCAGGCCGAGGAGGCCGAGTACAAGCTGGGCAAGGTCAAGCGTGTCCAGCTTGGTCGCGGTGGAATCCCATTCTTGGTCACGCACGATGCGAGAACGTGAGTTCTGTCAGACATCATTCAGCCGTTGGATCAAGCTTTGGTCGATTCGATTCACCCGACGACACACGAGCTTTATTTGACGGTTGTATGTACATCCCCACGAGCCCCGTTGCTAACTGCAAGTTTTACAGCATCCGCTACCCTGACCCTCTGATCAAGGTCAATGACACAGTCAAGATTGACCTCGCCACTGGCAAGATCACCGACTTCATCAAGTTCGACACTGGCGCCGTCGTCATGGTCACTGGTGGTCGTAACATGGGTCGTGTCGGTGTTATCACTCACCGTGAGCGCCACGACGGTGGTTTCAACATCGTCCACGTCAAGGACGCCATTGACAACACCTTTGCCACCCGTGAGAGCAACGTTTTCGTCATCGGCCAGGACAAGCCCTGGATCTCCCTGCCCAAGGGCAAGGGTGTCAAGCTCACTATTGCTGAGGAGCGTGACCGCCGACGCGCTTATGCCATCTCTCACTAAGGTGTTGACTTGCGGCATGGAAATGGGAAAAAAACTGGCATGTGGTCTGGAGTCTCGGATTTGACGTTTGCTTTGCGGCTTTAACTACCCTGGAGATAGCCAGCCCCATGAGGCTACGATAAAAGATGAATTTGAGCCAAACACGCAGTGTCGATTCCGAAGGGTTATTATTCTTGCATTGTGATGTCTGGATGATGGATTGACGGGTGTTGTGGTGTTTGCCTACCTAACTAAGTCATGAAATGAAAACCTGCAGGGACAGTCAATTGACTGGACTCCGGCCGAGGTTGTGCACATCTGGCGGCAGATTGACTTGGCGATACTCTGGCTATGCTTGAACTCTTATAACTGCATGAGCAGTGCTTGAGCAATAAGAGAGCTAGTTAATTTTTCTAGCTCCTCGGCCAAGGTAATTAATTAATAACTACAAGGGGAGAGCCATTGGTGAACGACACTGTTAATGCTAGTACTGACATTTAAGGGGGTGGGAAATCACGCTGTCTAGCAGTTAAGTGAAAGGCTGGTGTTAAAGCTTAGGCGTGATGACAGCTAACCCACGTAGGTAAGCCCTTCTTTCTAGAGTGCAAAGAGGCATCTCCGGCTTTGCCATGGTATATACTTCAACAATGGTGAAGCTCGGGATGCCGTCACAACTTTCTCGGGCCCCATATGTAACCCGCCTTCGCATTCAATACTTGGCCCGTCTTCACCCGCCCGTCGTCGCCCTCCGCTGCCCCGCTAGAGACGACCGAAAAATACCCGGAAGCCCTGGCTCTGCTCCCGGGGTCTGATGCGATTGAGCCGTTTTAAAAAATCCGGCAGCCGAAGACCGGAAGACAAGTAGCTGGCTTCTTTTCCAGTTGCTTGCCAGCCTTCTCCCATTCTTCCCGAGCTTTTGCAAAAGTGTATGTACGGCCTTCCTTCCGAATCCTTGCCTCGCAGCGCCCGTCTCTCCCTCCCAGCCAGCCAAGCCACACCAAACTAATCCAATTGGCCGTCCAGCATCCGGAATAGCGTTTCGCCAGAAGGCCGCGACTGCCCATCATGCTCCGGATACGTGCTGCCACCTCGGGTCTTGTGAAAGCAGCCCTGCCTCGGGTCTCCCGAGCTTCGGCGCCCACACGCCCCAATGCCCCGCAGCCACGACTTCAAACCCAGGCTCGTCCTCCTGTCTCTGGCCTTGGACTCTCCAGAGCCATCCACAGCACCTCGACCAGAATGTCTCAGCAAACTCGAACCGAGAGCGACGCCTTTGGCGAGATCCAGGTCCCCGCCGACCGCTACTGGGGCGCCCAGACGGAGCGTTCTCTCGAGAACTTCCGCATCAACCAGCCCCAGGACCGCATGCCCCCGCCCATTGTCAAGGCTTTTGGTATTCTGAAGGGAGCTGCTGCGACTGTCAACATGCGATATGGCCTCGGTGAGTACGGATGGCATTGGCAGTTGTGATTCTCATGGATGCGGGGAGACTATGAGCTTGGACAGTTCCCCTCGGTCGACTTACACCTCGACGGATGTCCAGCCCAGCTCCCCAATTCAAGGAAACCGCCGATTTGAAAAGGCACATTAAACTAACGAGTGATTTCTTCGTAGACCCCAAGATCGGCGCTGCCATCCAGCAGGCCGCCAAGGAGGTTGCTGACGGCAAGCTCATCGACCACTTCCCCCTCGTTGTCTGGCAGACCGGCTCCGGCACCCAGTCCAACATGAACGCCAACGAGGTCATCTCCAACCGAGCTATCGAGATCCTCGGCGGCACCATGGGTAGCAAGAAGCCCGTCCACCCCAATGACCATGTGAACCGCAGCGCCTCCTCCAACGACACTTTCCCCACGGTGATGCACATTGCTGCTGTTCTCGATCTCGAGGGCGAACTTCTCCCTGCCCTCCGCAGTCTGCGTGAGGCTCTCCAGAAGAAGGTTGACGAGTTCGAGGCCAAGAAGATCATCAAGATCGGCCGAACTCACCTCCAGGACGCCACCCCCCTCACCCTCGCCCAGGAGTTCTCGGGTTACGTTGCCCAGCTGGACTTTGGCATCAAGCGCGTCGAGAGCTCTCTGCCTGACCTCCGCCTCCTTGCTCAGGGTGGCACTGCTGTTGGTACTGGCATCAACACCTTCAAGGGATTTGCCGAGGCTATTGCTGAGGAGGTTACCAAGATGACCGGCACCGAGTTTAAGACGGCTCCCAACAAGTTTGAGGCCCTAGCAGCCCACGACGCCATTGTCCAAGCCCATGGGTCCCTCAACACTCTCGCCGCCTCTCTGACCAAGATCGCTCAGGATATCCGATACCTGGGCAGCGGTCCCCGTTGTGGCCTGGGCGAGCTTAACCTCCCCGAGAACGAGCCCGGCAGTAGCATCATGCCTGGCAAGGTCAACCCCACCCAATGCGAGGCCCTGACTATGGTCTGTGCCCAGGTCCAGGGTAACCACGTCGCTACCACGATTGGTGGTAGCAATGGCCAGTTTGAGCTCAACGTCTACAAGCCTCTGATCATTCGCAACCTGCTCCACAGTTCCCGCCTACTGGCCGACGGCATGCGATCTTTCGAGAAGAACCTGGTTGCTGGTCTTACTGCCAACGAGGAGAAGATTGCCAGCATCATGAAGGAGTCGTAAGTTTCCTCGGATTACAGCCCTGATATCAAGTCACTAACCGCTTCTCCTGCAGACTCATGCTTGTCACCTGCCTCAACCCCAAGATTGGTTACGACATGGCCAGCAAGGTGGCCAAGAATGCTCACAAGAAGGGCCTCACTCTCAAGCAGAGTGCCCTGGAGCTCCAGGCTCTGTCCGAGGAGGAATTCGACACCCTGGTCCGACCCGAGCTGATGGTCGTTCCCAGCCCCTACCAGGGCTAAAGAGGTTGGCAAAAATTGTCTAGACTGGGTGACAACCGGCCTGTTTATGGTCGGGGTTGCTATGTATTAAAAGCATATAGTAAAGAAGGGGGGTTCGTGTAATAAAAATGCATAGAACAAAAATATACCTCTTCTGGCCGATGCATTGGGTTATGGCAACATTGCAAGGCCTGTATTATTCATGACTTTACGAGGGTTTGTAGAGAAACCCATGTTTTATAAGGGAACTTTTGGTACCTCGCCTAGGTAGTAACTGGGTACCTAACTTGACCACAGGGGTCATGAGAGCGGGGTAGCTTTGGAGATGGAAGCAGGGAGAAGAAGAGGAGGAGGAGGAGGAGGAAAAGAAGTGGTGAGAATAAGGTACCTACCTACCTACAGCAAATACATATACACCTGTGCCGTGGCAATCCTCTGTTGACCGAAGTTGCAGCCCAGGCCGGATGCGTGTAAGCCATGAGGGTGTCTTCCTTGTCCACCCCACGTTTGCTAAGATTGTTGATTACGACGTTGGCAATTGGAATAAGCCAGACTCGTCCCCAAGCTGCTCCATGCAGCTAGTTTACTCTGTCCCACGACGAAAAAAAGGCTCCGTCTCCGACTGACCCCCAAACTGGGCTCCGGCTTCCTTTCCCTGTATTAGCCTCTCCACATCCTCCCACGCTCCCCAAGCCGGGCGGTGCAGCATACATACGGTGGCCGAGGTCAATCAGTTACGCACGACGTCTCGAATGCTTGACTAACGGGAACTGCAGCGCCCACCGGGAGAGAGGGAGAGAGAGGTGTCGTCGACTGAGCCAGGGCGGGTTTCAATTCTCGGGGCTGGGATTCGACCATGCATGTCTTATGCGTGCGCGCTGCTCCTGTGCTGTGCATGGCGTGGGGAGAGCTAGACCAGACTCTAGCAACTGGACAGCTTAGAGAGAGACGGAGGATGGGATAGGTATTCTGGCAAATCCATCCCGCATGTGGTTACGGCGAGACTGCAGCTGCTACTGCAACTGCACACGCACATCACCCACGCGCTGCTATTCGATGCTGATCGTCTTGGGCTTGGCGAGATGCCGTCGTGTGTCCACTGGCCGTTTATAGCGCCGGGCACTGCACAGGACTGGATGTAGTTGGAGGGAGTCATTTTTGTGTTCCGAAGGGGAATGTATTGCATCGGTAGCTCTCCACTCCACTCCACTCCAGAGGCTGGATGATGAGGGAGAGGGGAGGCGGCGCCGGCCGGCGAGCCCCATGAGCGCCGACGCCGACGCCGTCAACGACCTACTTATACGTGAGAATCCCGTCAGCCCCATCCCAGCTCGACTTGTCGGATCGAATCTGATCGTCACCACTTCCGGGTTCGGGTTTCTCAGTCTGACGGTTCTGTTTTGGGCTTTTCCTATCGGCCTGGCTTGAAGCATCTTCCCTCGCTTGCTTGCTTGCTTGTCTGTCTGTCTGTCTGCCTGTTTGTTTGCCGCATCTTGCTTTCGGAAGGCCAGGCTCGCTTAGAGGCGGCATCGTCGTCATCGCCACAAAAAAGTTGCCAGTTCTTCTTGAATTTGCATCCGGGGAAGGCGTCTCGGGGCTCGGCTATCTGATCAGGAAGAGATCTGGATCTTGTTGGTTCCACTCGACGAATTGCGGGTCCTGCGGTGCCTCTCTTCTCTTTCGGACGAACAATCCGCTGTCTCTGGGAGCTATTTTTTCTGCCTTGTCTTTTTTGTCCCAAGGTCTCCAAATGATTGCCGGTAGGTCTTCCTCCAGAGCCATTCTGAGCCGCAGCGCTCCGAGGGCTAGTGTTGGACGTGGCTTCACCACGTCGTCACGATGGGCTCGAGGTGCTACCGAGACATCGTCGGCTTCCCGTCATAATGGCTCGGACAAGACTTCGCCATGGCCCGGGTCAAGAGTCTTGGCAGTCGCCGTCGGGGCTGGAGCTATTGGGTTTGGAGTCGCCAGCTTGAAAACAAACGGCAGTGTGGATGCCTCATCAAAACCAAAAGAGGCCGTTGTCAATCAGCCATCCGAGTCTCGTTACGCTACATTAGCCGAGATGGAGAAGGCAAGTTTCGCTCTAGACATGTTTGGTATCTTGTATCTAACTCGCAGAAGGCTATCGAGCAAATCGAAAAGGAGATCGGTGTGGAAGGCTTCATCTCGACAGACCCCGAGGACCTTCTTGCACACGGCTTCTCGGAGTGGTCGACCGTAAACCCAGACACTCTGCCCGTGGCCGTGGCATATCCCCGGACCACAGAGGACGTTTCGGTCATAGCTCGCATCTGCCACGAGCACCGTGTCCCCATTATCCCCTACTCTGGAGGCTCGAGTCTGGAGGGCAACTTTTCCGCTCCGTACGGAGGAGTTAGTGTCGACTTTGCCTACATGGACAAGATTATCCAGTTTAACAAGGACGATATGGACATTGTGGTGCAACCAAGCATCGGCTGGCAGGATCTGAATGCAAAGCTGTTGCAGATGGGGAGCGGCCTCTTCTTTCCTGTTGACCCCGGTATGTCTTGGATAAGACCCCGAACAAGACTGCGTAGCTGACTGGGGATCCTAGGTCCGAGTGCCAAGATTGGAGGCATGATCGGCACAAACTGCTCTGGTACTAATGCTGTGAGGTACGGAACTATGAAGGATTGGGTCATCAACCTGACTGTCGTCTTGTCTGATGGGAGTATCATCAAGACGAGGAGGAGACCACGAAAGTCGTCAGCTGGATACAACTTGAATGGGCTCTTTGTCGGCTCTGAAGGCACTCTGGGGCTTGTCACTGAAGGTACGGCTTGGATAATATGCCATACTATACCCTCGAGTCATCACGCACAGCTAACGCTCACAGCGACCCTGAAGTTGGCTGTTATCCCTGAGGAGTACTCTGTGGCCGTCGTCACATTCCCCACCATCCGTGATGCCGCCGCCGCAGCAGCTGGTGTCATGCAGACAGGTATCCCAGTTGCCGCGATGGAGATTATGGACGACGTCCAGATGAAAGTCATCAACCTGGGCGGCGCCACAAAGCCAAGGGTCTGGAAAGAAACCCCGACACTGTTCTTCAAGTTCTCAGGCACAAAGGAGGGCGTGAGAGACAATATTACTCGAGTACAAAAGATCACGGCTGCCAACAAGGGCGGCGACTTTGAGTTTGCTCGAGATCAGCGCGAGCAACAGCTGCTTTGGTCTGCGCGAAAGGAGTCACTCTGGTCGATGCTCTCACTGAGGAAGAGCGGTGACGACGTCTGTAAGTGCTGTTTAGGTCTCCTTGGCCCATCTACCGCCAGCTAACAAACGTCCCAATAGGGAGCACTGATGTGGCCGTGCCTTTTAGCCGGTTGGCCGACATCATCGAGGTGAGCAAGAAGGAGATGGATGAGCTCGGCCTCTTCGCCGGCATACTCGGCCACGTAGGCGACGGCAACTTCCACGAAGGCATCATGTATAACAGAAACGTGCCGGGCGAGCGCGCCAAAGTCGAGACCTGCGTCAAGAACATGGTGAAGCGGGCTCTCGATATGGAGGGGACCTGTACAGGGGAGCACTCGATAGGCTGGGGCAAGAAGGAAAGCCTGCTGTGGGAGGTTGGGCCTGAGACGCTTGCGGTGATGGCAACGCTCAAGAGGGCACTGGATCCGCGGTGGGTGATGAATCCGGGAAAGATCATGGACGTACCATGGGAAAAGACGGCATATCCAGGAGCGGAGACGGCTGTGACACCGAACAGAGTAGTAAAGCAGTAAGGTGAGAGCCGAGTGTCGAGGACGAAGGGTTATTGTTGGTAGACTGGTTGCATGGTTCAACAGGACGGTAGAAGGCTGCATATTAGGTTAGGGTTGCATCTACACGGTTTTGGTTTGGAGTACGGTCTGTACTTTAGTTAAGATCGTACCTGAGCTGGTAACGATTACAGTATCATGCTGACTTTCACGGGTCATGTGTGGGGTAAAATACAAGAGTGCCTTAAGGTTGGTCTATGCAATTGTGACTACTCCTGGAATGAAGTAGAAGATATCAAAACTGGTAATATTGGGTAGAGAGGTTTACATCGAGGCCAGCTGGACCTACAAGATGAAGATCTTGATCGACGTGTGTTTGGTCTTGTTATTTGCGCCATTCGTGCGGTCTTCTCTACGAGTAACCCATTGCACTTGTCAGCTCAAAATGGTTTCTTTCAATAAATAACAAAGAAACTCGATCAGATTGTGAAACTAATTGAGAAAAATGAAAGAATTAACTGTAGGACTTTATTGTTTTGGCCAAGCCCCTGAAATAACGGAAAGTGACAGGTGCCGCGGATAGCTGCAGCTTCTGTTTCCCTCCGCACACACGCTCTCCGGAGTGGCTGTTTGTTCATTATAAACAAAACTGCAATTGTCCCTTTGAGTACCTACCTACCTACGTAGTAAGGCCATCACTCAGGTTCCACCGGATAGGCGCGCTGCAGTTGGCACTGAGTCACTGCCGCAGCACATTCGGGCACACGTGCTCGGCAGCTTCCTCCTCCTCCTCAACACTCGCATGTTGTTTTTTCATCTCTTCCTCCTCCATCTCGCAGCCTCTAACTCCCCTCAACGTACGTATATCGATCTGGTCTGCCCTTGTGTAGGCACTGACTGGTTTCCTATTCAAAGACCAATCATGGGCTCCAAGCGGCCCTCCCCGTCGGGCCCTTTCAAGGAGCATCGCCGTCCCCCGGACCGCAAACGTCCCCTGAAACCAGAAAAACCAGGAATTAAACCTGAAAAGAAACAAGGCCAGGGCATGGTCGATGCCTACCAACCGCCCGCGAACTGGCAGACATGGCCTGAAATGACCATCGTGGTCGACCAGTTGCCCGAGTCTACCACCACCTCTAATCTCTGGGACTGGTTCTCTCACGAGGGCGAGATCGCATACCTGGACATCTACGAACCCCCCGGAAGCCCCGGGAGCTGGTCTGGGAAGGTTAGATTCGAACCCCCGCCTAGGCAAGCATTCTGGTCCTCTGGCACCTACCGCGTGCCGCACCCAGATGTTCGGCGATACCCCAACGGCATCAAACTCATCGTTGCTCCGGCTAGAACCACCCCTATTGGTTGGGTGCAGAGTCCTGTGTGCCCGGATCGAAAGCACCCTGTCAAGATTACACTGTATCCTCAAGCGGTCCAGTTCGGAAGCATGCTGGGTCCCAAATCGATGAAGGTCATGCAGTCCTTCTATAACACTGTCGCCGAACACAATCTGAAACTTGAGTTGAACCTTCGATATAGATTTCTGGCTGCCTTCTTTCCCCTAGAGATCGTCAATAGCTTCGGTAGAAACCTAGTACGGCAGTACAAGGTCGTTATCGACCTTTCTCAGATGAAGGTTGTTCACAAGGCCACAACCGAGGAAGGGGAGTGTGGCTTGGTGATCCCAGTCAAGTTTCCACCGCAGTACTATTGGAAGAAGCACAGCATCCGCTCGACTTTCTCCGACGAGGTCAAGAATTGGAATGCCATGGAGGCCTGGTATCGTGCCACAGACATCGTTGAAGACGCTGGAGTCCCCATGAAACACCCCATCGCTATACATACCGACCTCGAGGATCCAGGTTTCATTGACATTGGCCGCTGGACTACCTTTCGTTTCATTTTGGAGGGCAAAACCCGCGACACCGATGCTGCCAATAACCAGCTTATTGGCGCACTTGATGACTTCAATATCGCCACTGAGGTCCATGACGAGTTTCAAATCACTCGTGGCACCGGGGCAGATATGTGGAAACAGGTCGACCGTCCGCCTCTAGCCAACGAGGGAAACGCACTAGAAATGCTACAGCAATCCTCTTTCATACAGCTTCCATTTGAGCTCCGTTACCAACTCGAAGTCTGCATCTCACGATGCATTCTAAATGAGCACACAATCACTACCGAGTTTCTGGAAAAGCTCAGCTCCATATCCCCTCAAAAGGCCAGGCATTATCTCGAGTTCCTGGCTGACGACGGAAAATCCGTTCAGGACCCCATGAGTGTCTTCCAAAACCCCAACGCAGACGCCTTTTCCTCGATCACCAGAGTTCCCCAGTACTGTGCACTCGTTCGCAAGGCAGTAATCACCCCTACAACGGTTCGGTTCAACACACCCACTGTAGAGATGTCGAATCGAGTAATGCGCCAGTACAAGCATATCCAGGACCGCTTCTTGAGAATTCAATTTGTGGAAGAGTTGGAGCAAGGGAGAATTGCGGTTAACAAGGATCAAAATGACGAGATCTACAAACGGGTGCTACGTACATTATATCAGGGTATCCGCATTGGAGATCGCGTCTACCAGTTTCTCGCCTTTGGCAACTCTCAGTTGAGAGTGAACGGAGCATACTTCTTTTGCCCTACGGAGCATACATCGTGCGACGATATCCGCAAGTGGATGGGCCAGTTCAGTCACATCAGAGTCGTGGCCAAGTATGCTGCCCGGCTTGGCCAATGTTTCTCGACTACTCGAGAGGTTCGCGGCCTTTCTTCCCCAAATACTCGCGAGATTCCTGATATTGAGCGGAACGGATATTGCTTCACTGACGGAGTGGGAAAGATTTCCCAGTTTGTAGCCCACTTGGTCAACGAGGACATGGCTCTTGATATCTTCGACAAGCCGTCGGCTTTCCAATTCCGCATGGGAGGCTGCAAAGGCATTCTTACTCTCTGGTCGGAAGTCAAGGGCATGGATGTACATGTGCGAGAGTCCCAAAAGAAGTTCGAGGCGGATTCCAGGGGTCTCGAAATCATCCGCTGTGCTGGCTTTGCAACGGCGACTCTCAACCGACAGACCATCACCATCCTAGAAGCTCTCGGTGTGCCTACTAGAGCGTTCACATTTCTACTCGAAAATCAACTGCAATCGTATGAGCTCGCCATGGAGAAAAACGAGGTGGCCATTGAGATGTTGACCAAGTTTGTTGACGAGCAACAAACCAGTATCGCCATTGCCGACTTGATCAAGGCGGGGTTCAAGACGGCCGAGACTCGGGAGCCGTTCG
Organism: Fusarium sp. JS1030; assembly: GCA_000966855.1. Taxonomy (NCBI): domain Eukaryota; kingdom Fungi; phylum Ascomycota; class Sordariomycetes; order Hypocreales; family Nectriaceae; genus Fusarium; species Fusarium sp. JS1030. The sequence continues at coordinate 686,533 of JWIW01000031.1, forward strand.
TCACCAACATTCTCAACCTATGGAGGTCCTGGTCCCTCAAACTACTCAAAGAAAAGGCCAGGATTCAGGTTGAAAAAAGTGCTTTCGTCCTCGGCTGCGTGGATGAAACCCAGACGCTCAGGGGCCACTCTTATTCCACAGAGGGATCCCGCGAAAAGGACATCAATGAACTGCCCCAAATCTTCCTCCAGATCACCGACTCAAATTACTTCAACAGGACACACATAATACAGGGCGTGTGCATTGTTGGTCGCAACCCATCGCTGCATCCAGGAGACATCCGTGTTGTGGAGGCAGTGGATTGCCCAAAGTTACGTCACATCAAGAATGTTGTCGTGTTTCCTGCGACAGGCGACCGGCCTGTCCCAAACATGCTCTCTGGTGGCGATCTCGATGGTGATGACTTCTTTATCATATGGGAACCAACTTTGATGCCTAAGATCTGGAATTACCCGCCCATGAGCTACGACGCTCCGAAACCCCAAGAACTAGAGCGGGATGTTAACGTGGATGACCTGAGGAACTTTTTCGTCAAGTATCTGAAGAATGATAAGCTCCCGCTCATTGCGACTTCTCATCTGGCTATGTCAGATGTATTTGGACCAATGCACAAGAAGTGTGAGTATGACTTGGATGTTGTTGTGATCGTAGCCTTTGTCTAACTAGTGGTATAGGCTTGGAGCTCGCAGAATTGCACTCGAAAGCAGTGGACTATCCCAAAACCGGAGACCCAGCAACACTAAGGCGCGATCAACAGCCTCGGAAGTGGCCGCATTTTATGGAGAAAAAGTTCAGTTATCACTCGAGGAAAGCGCTCGGAGTCATCTTCGACAAGGTGGTCAACAAGACGATACAGTTCAACCCAATCTGGGACAGTCCATTCGACCAGCGAATCACCCAGAAGTACCAGTTTGACGACACGACACTTGAAGAGGTGAGGCAAATCAAATCACAGTACGACACTTCCGTCCGCAGACTACTCAACCAGCACGGCCTCAAGACCGAGTTTGAGCTCTGGACTGGGTTCGCCATGTCCAATCCTGCCGTCGGCTCTGGCTACAAGAGGCAACAAGACCTTAACCAGGAATACGACGCACTAAGGAAGCGATTCCGTGAGATTTGCTACGAGGTTGCAGGTGGGAAGCAAGCTGAGCTTATTGACCGTTTCGTAGCAGCAATGTACAAGGTCACTGAGGACGAAACAAATATTGCACTTTCTGAACCTTGTCGGGGCCCTACCGGTGACGCGGGACGTATCCTGCAGCCTCGTGAGCTGAAGCCGGAGTCAATGCCACTTATCAGTTTCCCCTGGATCTTCGACTGGGTCATGTGTCGTCTCGCCCTCGGTGCGAGTTATGATCCCGAAGTCTCTCTGCTGGCGGCGGCTCGGAGGAGGGCAACCCACTATCGCAAATCATCCTCTGGCCCAGTTCCAGCTGAGGCGGAAGCCTCAAAGGGCGAAGAGACCAGTGAGCGGCGTGACATTGACCCGGACGTACACCTCCGTCTGTTAGAAAGTACAGACCCAGTGGACCCTTGTGCCAGAGGTGAGGACTGTGCATCTCTTGCGGCACCTATTGGGGTTGATTATGAAAATGAGATTGAGGATGAGGATGAGGAACACGGATTCCCCCGCAACTGCGACGAATCAGAGTTACTTGGCGAAGATGGCGACGCCGACCGAGAGAAAGCAATCGACGAGGAACCTTCCGAGGAGTTTGGTACAGAGGAGGTCCAAGTAACCGGAGTGGAGGCAGAAGAAGACAACGCTATTGATCGCCTAGCGGCTCTAATGGGCGAAATTGGCAATTAAGAGCAACCCATGAGTGTGGGAGGGGTTGTTGTAAACATGGGAAGAGCCTAGAAAGACGTGGTTCCGGGTGATACAGAGGAAGAGATTTGATGGTCACGGAGTTCAATATGAAGGAATCGAAGGCATCTGGGAGTGCTGCACCAGGGGCTACCAGGCCCAAGAAAGGCCGGAAGGTTGGGCAATTAGGCAGCGACGAGGGTACACATTCCTTAGTATGTCTATAGTTGGTAAAGATGAAGGTCCCGGTACGCCATTCGCAATCTCAAGCTTGTCGTGACAAGGCTTTGCGAGTACCAAATCAACGTCTAATGCACAAGTCTGTGCGGAGAATCCATTTCTCACCTGCAGTCACCTCGCGGCCTTCGTGCTAGATTAGCCCATAGCAGTCAGCGTTTTAGCTCTTGTTCACGTCGTATTGGAGAGAGAAAAGGAGAAAGAAAAGGGGGAGGAAGAAGCGTCACGAATGAGAAGAGGAAGGGGAGGCCTTACGAGGAGACAATCATCCCCATGCTTGTGCAGGAGGAGCATGCCTGTCTCGAGGGGAACAGCGATCTCTTCGCATGGTGACTTGCGGTCATTTGGGTAGAAGACAGTCTCCCCACCCACACAACCCTCGGCGGCCGATGTTAAGTAGAGAAGTAAAGTCCAAGTAGTTCGGACTTGCAGGGGAGGATCTCCCGGTAGAGTGAGGTTGTTGGAATCGTCATCTGGAGCATTCAACGGACACAGCGGTTAGCCAGCGTGAGATGTTAAACATGTCTGCATCTTGAAAGTGACAGACAAAAAACAGTGTATTCGTATGAGACAACAAAAAAGGGACCGACTCGTCCAGCTCTGAAAGTAGCAGAGGCGGAAACAAGTCGGACGAATGATTCAAGGGCACTGGGGGGTAATCTGAACATAAACATGCACGTACAATGGCAGTCAAAGAATTGCCCCTTCGAGTAGCGGTACACTCGAATGTTGGGAGACAATCCAACAGGCTCACCGCCCCTGCAAAGGTCAACCAGCAGTCCGTAATCTCGGTTGGTGGACACGATTTATAGCATAGCCATGCTCATTTTTCCCTGACCTCATTTGTGCCTTTCTTTCACGGCAGAACCTGCCGCTGGGGCTGCGAAGCAGATCAAGATGGGACTTACCATCGGTCCTCGACGTCGCCCTCTAGCATCACTTCCTTGAGCCCTGTTTCCTCCCAGAGGCGGAGAGCCAAGTCTGGACTGTTGACCTGGAAACGGTCGTTGACTCGGACTGCTTCACCCCGCTTCGGACGACCTGGGGTAGTCTGAAGGGGCAGCGTCTTGAGGAAGGCCACATAGTCGCGGCAAAGGGAGCGCGGGAAGAAGGAAGGGATGAGAACCACTTTTGACGTTGACGGATGCGGCTCAGGCGTGAGATCAACAATCGGCAGCGGAGGCTTAAACGCTGGCCACGAAGGAATGACAGGAGGAGCTGATGGAGGCGCAGAAGTTCCAGCTTTGGTCGGCTTGGTCCCTTTGCTTTTTGGCTTGGGCATCGTGGTGCAGAACAGAAGTAGGCTTGATAATGGTACCCTTGTCTAGCGGACTGGACATCGGCAGATTAGTTGACGCGCACGAGCTGTATCACTTCTTGTTCAGGCAGTGAATGGAGATGCTAAGAGGCTTCCAAGATAAAGACGAAGCTTGAGAAGTAACTTGGCGTAGGAGATTGGGTAAGGCGGCAGTACCACAGCGACGGTCAGAGGGTGAGAGGTTCAACTTGCTTTTGATGGCTCTGTAGGTAGGTTCTATTAGAGCTTCAAGGCCAAAATAGAGCTCGGGATTTACATGCACATCCCTGTAGCGGGGCAGAGACCCGTGTTATGCATTAAGTGGGGCGCCGTTTTTTCCCATGGCCGGGGGATGGCCGCTTTTTAGTGATTAACACCAACTCGAGATACTTCAGTAAACTCCATCAAGCTCGCAGCAGCGCCGTGGAAATCCCGCAGAAGCAATCATTGGGATCACACCAGCCTAGAAGCTATCTGTCAATCAATGGCAAGCGCCTACGCCGCTATGCCGGGCACTTCCAGCACGCCCGTGCCGCGAGATCATCAAGACACCACTGCGCCGCGCCGGGACACATCAACAGGACCATCGCCTTGGGGTCGTCAATTTAGGCAATTGGGGCTGTTCTTCGCCGGTGCAGGATTTCTGGCCGCGTCAGTAGCCATTTCGCGACGCTCAGTACTGCGCAGGCGGCTGGATTCCTTTCCCAAGTTCTACGTTTCAAACCGCCAGCCGGTAAAGTTCGACTCAGCAGACCGTTCTCTCCTTGCCGTGCAAGCTCTTGGACTTGCTACACTCAATGTTATGAGCTTCGCCATCATGTTGATTGGGGGAATTTCGTGGGGGTTTGACCTGTGCTCGATCAAGGAACTCCGGGAGAGGAGTCAAGCAGCCATCCGCCGGCCTGGGTTGGTGAATCCAGAAGACGAGAAGGAAATGGAACAGATGATGGAAGATCTCATGGCCAGGCTGGGCATGGACAAGCCCCAACAATCTGACAAGTCATCAGCAGACGCCAAGAAAGAATAATTCGGGCAGCTTCACGAGGGTAGCCTGATCGACAACGCGCTGTCATGGCTTGTCCTTGTTCATTTTATAATCGATAATCGACCACGGTGGGCGACGAGCCAGATTGCCCGTTTTGTACAATAAGCCAAGCAGAAACGATGATGGAACAAACCCCAATCTCACTACAACACTTGGCCGCCGGATATCCAACCATGGCATCAACGCAACTTGGAAAAAAATAACTACTTGCCCACTGCGCTGACTTTGCCTCGCTTGATCATCCGGAGGCTCTTGTGCAACTTGGATACCGAGGCGCATCAAAGCCAGCCTGCACTTGAGCAGTCTAGTAAAAGATTGAATAAGAAAACATTCAATTGGTCAACGTTGAGACATGCGAATTCTTCCGAAACTCGATTACGACCAAGCAAGTGCCACCACCTCGACTATCTGCCCCCAAGTCGAGTATAACGCAGTAGACAGCGGACAGCCAACAGCCAAGTCATCCACGGCACCAACCGACCAGTCGCAATTGGCGTGGAAGTCATGTATCATCTAGGTAGAGAAGATGCAGCGACGGGTCGTCCTCCCCCATCCTGACCGACCACAGAGATGATCGTGTATCACAATACAAGTCTGCTGTTGCACCCTTGTTAGCCTGTTGCGTGTTTGTTGTTGGAGACAGTACAAGTTTCTCATTATTCCTACGTAAACCCATATTCCGCAACACGCTGATACAAAAAACATATGCTACAGTCCACCATGTCATCGTCATACCCGCCGCCGTTGCCTTTCCATTACAATGTCCCCAGAACCATGCTTCAACGCCCTTTTTCACCATGCACGCCACCTCATATACCCTAACTCATTTGCCCGTCCGTTGCGATATCTCCCTGGTATGCCACTTCACAGAAATCCCTTGGTGAGGCTGGGCACCCTGCTAAGGCTGCTCTTCCTCTTGGGGATGTCGACTACCGATGCATCATCGCCTTCGCTAACCCTCCAGGGGCCCATGCGACTGCGGACACTGCCCATCACACTGCCCGACCCCTTCTCATTCCGGAGGTTCTTCCAGCCCCCAAGTTCTCGCTCCAGGCGGAGTGACTTCTCCTTCTCCTCGCGGAGTTCACGCTCAGCTCGTCGAGCAGACAATTGGTTGTTGGACTCTGACGACTGTAGCTCCTCGATCGTCTTCAGAAGCTTCTCGACCTTGTCGCGCATCCTTGTGACGTCTTCTGAGAGCTGCGTGTTCTGCTTATCCTTGCGATCAATCTGCCCCTGCAAGTCTTTGACAATTCGATCCACATTGCGGACAGAACGCCGAGACTTGCTACGTTCAGTCTCCTGGTCCTCGAGTTGAGATTCAAGCTGTCCCATGTTAACATTGACATCTACGATTTGAAAGGGTAGTATTGCTTACCTCTTGAATACGCTTGTGGAGGAACTTGATGTCCTGGCTTGCACTGGAGTAGCCCTTAGTCTCGAGATCAATGAGCTTGAGCTGAGCCTCATTCAGGCTCTTCTCCAAAGACGCTTTCTGTTGCTGTAGCTGAGCACTAGTCTCACGCTCAACCATGACATCCTTCTGGACTTCAGTTACGAGGGCTTCGGCCCGACGCATCTTCTCCACAGCAGCGGCCGCGATGTCCTCTTGCTGGGCAAGGCTTGACTTGAGGTCCAGGATCTCTCTGTCCATATTGGCGGCATTGCGAAGCGACGGACTCTCGCCCTTGACAAGCTCCTCCAGACCAGCCTTGGCCTCTTCGAGACGTGCCTCAACGTTGCGCTTCTCCCTGAGCAGGAGATCTCGCTCTGCGGCAATTTCGTCGACCGAAGAGCGGAGAGCTCGGACCTGTGACAAGAGGGAAACGACCTTGCCTTGAGCCTCGTTGTGGGCATTCACCGCCTCATCGCGGGAGGATGCAACATCCGCCAAAGTCGACTCCAGGCGAGACTTTTCCTTGGACCAGGTCGAGCTGTTGAGGACCTCATCATCCCACTTCGATCGCAACTCATCGAGCTCCTCTCGAAGTCGAGTGATCTCAGCTTGCTTGAAAAGCTTCTCTTCCCGAGCGAGGTCCAGCTCATTCGTCAGAGTAGCAAATTCAGCTTGGTACTTCTTACGAGTTTGCTCCATGCTCGATTCCTTGTCCTCAATATCCATGGCGCGCTGGTTACGATAATCTTCGAGCTCATGTTGAAGTCGCTTCTTGGCTTGAGTAGCGGTCGCTAGATCAGTCGAAATATCCTCCACCTTTTCTTCGAGACGCTGATTCTGGCGCTGAAGGTCTTCGATGGTGGCATCCATCTTTTGGCGCTCCGCCATGACCTCTGCATAGGTATCTTCAGCCTCCTTTGCCTGCGACTTGGCGAATTGCTCTGCGCGGCTAGCTTTGAGAACGGCAATCTCGGCTTGTTCAAGTTTGCCGAAGTACTCATCGGCACGGCTCTTGTACAGGTCCAGACTGGAAGTCACGTCCACAAGTCTCGAAGTCTCTGCGTCGAGGCGAATCTGCAGGTCCGCGAATTCTTGGAGAAGCTGGTTTCGACTCTGTGCCTCTTGTTCCCTGGCCAAGCTCATTTCTTGAAGGTCAGACCTGGCATCGCGAAGCTCGACCTCGGCCTTGGCACGATCATGTCGTAGTCTTTCAAAGTGAACTTTGATGTCAGTCAACTCTGCCACGGCATCCTTATGGCTGTGAACCAAAGCTCGTCGAGAATCTTCTTGGCTGTTTAGCACTTCAAGGATCTCCTCGTGCGTTCGGGTTTGGATGTCACGCAACGACAGCTCGCCTGATCGGATGGTCCGTTCCAAGGCCGAGACCTTTTTGCTGGAGTCATCAAGCATCTCATGAAGGCGGTTATTGACAGTCTCAAGCTTTTGAATACGACGGAGGGAGGGACTTTGATCGTCGTAATTATCTGGGACAGGCGTGCTTCGGTCAATCTGACTCTGAAGATGGCGGTTCTGCATCTCCTTAAGCTGAAGCTGGTTTTGAAGCTCCTCAACTTCAGCCTTCAGATCCATACGGCTGTTGAAGCTCAACGTGTCGATTGTTCGATCAGAGCGTGTTGAGTCTTGAAGGTGGTCGAATTCCTGGAATCGACGTGTGGGAGTGGATGTGTTGGAATAATTTCGAGCGTGGAGCTTGGCAGCCCTTCTCTGAGTCGGTGATCCTTGGAATGGCGCCTCATTAAGATGGATCTCCTCAAGCTTGGGCCGGCTGGGAGAGTCATTGCGTGAGGCTCTCAAATCGGCAAGCTGGTTCTCTGCGTTTGTTCTAGCAGCAGTTTGCACCCGGAGATTCTGCTGAAGCTCTTCGACCTTCCTCACCAAGTCAAAGTTCTGGATGAGTATCTTCTCATCAGTGCCGTCAGATTGAGGAGGAATGTGAACTTCTGGGTCAACCGTGCGTAAAACGTCGAGCATCTGTGCTCTCAATTCTTCAAGCTCTTTGTCCCTCGAGTCAAGAGAAGCTTGAAGCGAGCGAACAGTGGTCTGTGCTTGAGTTCGAAGCTGTCGTTCTGACTCGATGGTTCGGTTGGCTTCAGCAAGCTGTGCTGTGAAAGTCGAGGTGGCTTTCTCGGCATTCCTGCTGGATTTGACCTCCCGAGCAACTTCGTGGCTCAGGTCTTCGAGGTTCAGCTGGAGCTTCTCCGCCCGTTTCTCAAGGGATGCAATTGCGATCTGAGAATCACCAAGTTGCTTGTTCAGTTTGGTGTTTTGTTCCTCGAGTCTGGCCTTTTCGCGCTGAAGGGACTGTATCTGACCGCGGGATGCTTCGGTGGCCCGGGAACTTGAGCGGGCAATCTCCAAGCCCTTTTGTTGAAGCTTGTTCAATAAAGCTCGGTTATCGTTCTCGGATGCCATCAATCGGCTCTTGACTGTCCCTAGTTCTCGCTCGAGTCTTTCTTTGGCCTGATCATTTTTCAGGCCAAATTCGCCCGACTCTAGGATAAGTTTGTTGAGGTCTTCGATCTGGTGGTTAAGCTTGGCGCACTCTCCTTCAAACCATTGAAGTCGCTCTTGTGCAGCATCAAGATCTTTGCGGAGACTATTCTCGCGCTCGCGCGCTGCTTTAGATGCTTGCCGCTCGCCAGCAACTTCAGCTTGCATTCGCGCTTCTTCGGCTTGTGTCTTTGCTGCACGAAGTCGTCGGATCTCTTCTCTCGCCTCCTCGCGTTCCTTCTCAGCAGTTGTCCGAGCCTCCACAGCCCTTCGCAGGGTGTCCTGTTGTGCGTACATCTCCTTCTCGATGATGATTTTAGACTCGTTGAGACGATCAAATTCGTCTTTCAGCTCCTGGTATTTGTGCTCACCAAGTAACTGCACGTCGTCACGAGATTGGCGCTCCCTGCTCAGCTCCATCTGTACCTTGTACAACTCATCCTTGAGGTCCTTGATTTGCGACTCGAGCACTTGGCGGTTTTGATCTGCCTGTGCGTCCTCCGACAACCGTGCCTCAAGCAGGTTCTTCGCATCCTCCGCTTCTCGCTCCAGCTGAGATTGTCGAGACTTCATCGCTACGAGTTCAGCTTGAACTTCGCGGAATTTGGTCGCGGTTTTCTCCTTCTCAGCAGTCAAGGATTTCTTTTGGTCCTCCAGAATTTGCCGTTCACTGTCAAATTTCTTGTTGTCGGTCCGCAAAAGAGCAAGTTCGCTCTCCTTCTTACGCACAAGATCTTCGTAATCCGTTGATGTTTTGGAGAGCTCGGTAAGTTGTTTTTGGATGTCCTGATTCTCACGAGTCAGACGATTCTCGCGGAATTTGCTTGACTGAAGCTCCTTCTGGGCCGAGTGGAGCTTGACTTCCAGGTCTTGATCAACCTTGAGCAACTTGCTCTCTAGATCTTGAGCCTTCCTCTCCTTCAGGGCCAGTTGGCTCTGTAGCATCTTGATCTCATCTTGGAGTGCAACCTCCTTTTGGCTGCGCTCCGCTTGCTGTTGAGAAATTTCTGCAATCGACTCTTCTAGTTCAGCAATCTTCGTGTTCAGGCGGCCCTTCTCTTCCTCCAGCTTCGCAATGAGTGTCGCAGCTTGTTCAAGCTGTAAACGATAAGTCTCAACCTCGCGCTCAGCACGGTTCTTGGCTTCCAGCAAGTCGTCGAGCTCATCTTCCAGTCTTTCTTGGTCCTCGATAGCGCCAGCAAGCTTTTCCTCAAGCTCGGCTTCTCGAAGTTGGAGTCGTTTGAAGATCTCTTCCTTGTCCAAAGCAAGTGCCCTTTCGCTCTCTAAGGTTTGTTGGATACGCATCATTTCGGCATGGCAGTTACGTCGCTCCTCCTCGAGTTTCAGGCAGTTTTCAGATTCCAGTCGCATTTTCTCGTTCAGCTCGTTAATCATTGCATCGCGCTTCTTGACTTCCGTTGCAGTGCGCGTTGAACCGAGCAGAGGCTTCATCTTGACGATCAGCTGCCACCATGGATTTTCAGCAAGATCCAGGTAAACGTTCAAGTTTCTCTGGATGATTCTGGTGGCCTCGGTTCGGAAGAGCCTCTTGTTGGCTGCGCGCCGCTTGACGAACCCTCTTGCGACTGACTGGAATCTGGACATAATTTCGGTGATCAAGGCGTCTCGTTGCTCTTCGAGCTCGGCGAGCACGCCAGCTCTGAAGAAGACCTTTGTTAAACCAACGCGGTATAGAGCACGGTCGAGACCAAGCTTCTCGAGCATAAGAGCTGCTGCGGCTTGTCCTTCAAGATATCCCTTGGGCATATCCTGGCACAGGACCTCATAACGTTGTCTGAATTCAGCAAAAGGAAGTCGGTTGGGGAAGCCAGTTCGGGCAATTCTGATTCCTTCCAAAACACCATTGCAACGTAGTTGATCGAGGACAAGGAGATTGTTGAATTGTTTCGGCTTCTTCTTGTGATTGGGGAGAATGCATCGAACGAAGTGAGGATGTGTGGAGTGGAGCTGTGACATCAAGCTGTGAAGATGCTCCTTGTGTTTCTGAGCAACAGTGCGGAAGAGGCCCTTTTTGACACGACTTCTTCCGGTGCCATGGTCGTCTTCCGACTCTGCACAGTCGGAGAAGAGAGAAGCGATATGCTTGTTCGTGGAAGCCGCGAGAAGGCGTGTGACATTATCATTCAAGGGGTCCTTGTTCTTCTCTAGCCAACCCTGGGTGGAATATTCAACCTCGGCGGCATAGTGGGTCAGAATGAAGCCCTGTCCGAGGCGTGAGGGTCGATACTTGGCCGACTTCTTGTCCCACAACGAATTCAGCTTCTCCGTGAAGGACTTGTCTGTGGCTTTGGGCATGACACAGTCTTCGTCGAGACACGAGAAGACACCAATCGGATTTGAGAGCTCGATCAGATCGATGGTGGGCTGTAGGTCACGTCCGAAGTCGATGAATTTCCACTCAATCTGTTCTCGGGCATACTCTTCCTGCTCAAGGACAAACATGTGGTGGTTGAAGAATTGCTGGAGCTTCTCGTTGGTGTAGTTGATGCACAGCTGCTCGAAACTGTTCTGCTCAAAAATCTCGAAGCCAGCGATATCGAGAACTCCGATAAAGTGTGAATCATCGAGACCCATGCCAGTTCGATCGAGCTGTCGGTTGATGCGAGTGACAAGATCGCCAAATCCTCGCTCGTATATACCCTTAGAGAGGGCATCAAGGCCGAGGCGGACCTGTTCGGGCGTCTGGACCTTCTCAACCCACTCACGGCCAGCCTTGACCTTGGGATGCAGCAATCCCTGGAGGAATGGTTCTAAAGGCACACCTAGGAGCTTGCACACTTTCGAAGCCTGCTCCTTCGCGTCAGGCGCAAGACGAGCCTGATCTGCGGCGCGGCTCTCTTTGACAACGTTGATGTTTCCCAAGTGCAAAACAGCAGCCACGGTGCGTAGGATTGATGCCTGCTCATCGTCGGAGAAGCCCATTACGCTGAAGGCCTCCATGAGTGACTCCCATTCCTCCCGGTCCGATACACCAACGATTGTGTCGTGACCATCTCTGGTGTAGTTGAAATCTTCGACCGTGCATCCATCAAGTAAGAATTGCCTCTTCAAGCTCGAACTCGCCCCCTTCAAGAGTTGATAGAAGACATGGTAGTTGCGCTCGTGTGAATTGATGTGGACGACCCTAGACTTCTCGAGTAGATACCAATCAATGAAGGCACCCGAGATGGCGCCGTTGCGGGTGAATTCGATGCGAATGAACTTTCCAAAACGGGAGGAGTTATTGTTGCGGACTGTTTGGGCGTTTCCAAATGCCTCTAGAATCGGATTCGCACGTAGGATTTGCTGAGAGAGGTTCGAATGTTGCGCTTTGTTCTTGACGGATGAATCTGCTTGAGCAACGGCCGCAAGGTACTGGATCACCTTTTTCGTGTTCTCAGTCTTGCCAGCACCAGATTCGCCGGTGACCAAAATGCTCTGATTCTTTCCCTCTTCGACCAGATTCCGAAAGGCGCCGTCCGCCATGGCGAATATATGAGGCTTAGTATCCTCCCGACTCCGTCCACGGTACATGTTGATGTAGTCATTGTTGTAAATCGGCAGCGGGGCATACGGGTTGACTGTGACAAGAAACAGACCCGAGTATGTGTATATCAAATCGGCCTGGTATCTCATGTGTAGATTGTGGACAACGGATGCCTCGTTCAAGTGTGTCAACTCGGCCATATCGTTTGCTTTGTCGAACTTGGCTGGGTTCACCTTGTCGACACTTTCGGCGTCGACTTCCCGTTGCTAGACGACATTAGATACTAAAGGAGTAACACGGCTGGCGGCACTTACAGTTCCGTCATCGCATTGTACGAGCAACCGGTTTCGATCGAGGTCTTCAACAATCCAGCCTCGAACAAAAGCTGTCTGTGGATCCTTAAGCCATACGTAGCGCTTTCCAGAGAAGTCATTCTCTCCTTCAATGCCCTTGACTGTATCATGGCTCCTCCTCATTTCTTCAGTCTTGATGAAAGACGGCGCAAAGGTGGTTGATGTTGGGGTCCCGCTCTTGGAGTCACTGCGATGTTGCCGCGGTACAACCCCAGAGAAGCCCTGGGATGCCGACAGAGACCCATTTGACTGTGTTCTGTTGTGCGAGGGTGGTGTTGAGAGTCCGGGGATGGCCGATGGAGAGGCGAAGATGGCCGACTTGGGTCGTATACTGTTGCTCGTAGCGGGAGAAGCTGAAGGGGTTCTGGCAAAGGGGTTACTGCGCCGATGCGCCGTGCCAGTGGCGTTGAAGGCCATGGCGAAGCGACCGCATCAACTGCTCCTGGCGGCGTTGCGGGCTTGTAGTATGATATTATCAACTCCACGAGCAGATGCGCTCGCGCAAGTAAACAAAGTGGGCGGGAGGTACGGAATGTGTGTGAGTGAGGGCGAAGAGGAAGGTGATACGTTTGGATAGGGTAGAATGTAAAACAATAAAAAAACACCAGCACTCCAGTTGAAGTCACCCTTTCATGAGGAATGTCATCAAGCAATGCAATGCAAGTCTTGGGTTTAAACGCGGCCTCTGGGTTGCGAAGGACGCCGCCCGTAGCAGGGATGCTGGCGGGCGCGTTGCTGGGGGCATCGGCAATCAAAGTAAACAAATGCGCCTTCACGTGATTCTGCTACAGGGCTGCGGAACCTACCTAGGTACTTGCGCTAGTACACATCCGGGTTAACGTCAATGCAGCTGTCAAGACTGGGTCGAATGTCCATCTCGTCTTTGTCTTTTTCTTGAGATGCATGGATCGCGTCTTGTGGCGATCGACATTTTACCTTTTTGTCCTCCACAAGCGCCAGTGCTTCGACAAAGATTGGATCTTGACAAACCATATTGACTCCGGCTCTGCAGAGGCACCCTTTGAAACGTCGCGGTCTGTTGCTTTGCCCTTGAGTGGTCGCTGAGCTCAACACATTGCCAGACGCCCTTCCAGATCGATTTCACAACACTTGACGACCAAGAGCCGGGTATCGCTTCGACCTCTAGGTGTGGCAAAGGCAGACGAGTATCCCGCGCATATTCACACCACCACCTCCTCCAACGCGAGTCATCAAGTCCGTTTATTTCCTCGCGTTGTAGCAGCATGAGCTACTACGGTTACGGCCATGGGCCTCCCCATGGCTATCCATCGTCGCAAGCCTATGTGTATCCTACAGGTCAAGCATACGCTGCGCCGACATTTCACTCGACCGAAGCCGTTGAAGTTCAACCCGCCGCTTATAGCCATGGGGTTGCTGAAGCCTATGACTACAACCACACCGCTATCCCTGGCCTGAGGATGGGCTTCTCCCAGAGCACAACAAGCTGGCCACAGGCCTGGCCTCATGATCCCTCAGAAAACCAGCCCGAAAAACACGGCTCGTTACCGCTACAGCGGGTTGCAGACCCTCCTGGAAACCCAACACAGGACGTTGAGATGTCCGACCACAGACAACTAGACGGTGGTGCTGGTGCCGATGACGATGCACTGGAAGAGGGTGAGCTCAGTGAAGGAGAATTGGAAGATATATATGAGCCTGGCGAGGTGAACAGTACTGGGGAAGATGCACGTGGTCTCCAGACCTCAGGCAACAAGCCCAGTGTTGGGCGCCACCAGAACTTTCCGCGCCCTCTGGGTGCTGGGAGCCTTTCGACTGACACCGCTCCGGTCAACGACAAGTCTTGGAATCCAGAGCAATTTGTCCGAGACCGCTCTGGCTCATACTCGCCATATCTCTCACCCCGCGAGATCCAATCAAACGGCCTAGAAAACGGCACCTCTCATGCGCGTGCGTACGCTCCTGCGACTTTGATGATTTATGATAATGCTAACATCGTATAGAGACCCCGCGCAGTGATATTCACCCTTTTGCGGCCGAGGAAGTGCCCCCCGAGCACCCTGTGCAACCATTCAGCGGTAACACTCCAGCTAGCCAGGCTGAAGAAATACACGCGGACACGGTGATGAGCGAGTCCAAGAAGCGGGCACAAGAGGCCATCATCCGTCTTTGGCCCCTCAACGTGCGGTATCAGAATTACATCCAAGAGGGAATTGATAAGACTCTTGTCGATGAGTTATTCAGAGAACTAGGTCTCGATTTAGCAGCCACAGTTCCAGCTCAAGAACCACCAGCCCAGCCAACATCACCAAGCCTAGAGGTATCAAAGACTATCCAGGATGTACCCAGCCACTCGGTTGGCCCCAGCGATGATGTTGAAACATCCAAGATCACGGACAAGGCCAAGGCTAGGTCTGAGGAGCGAAAGGATCGAATTGCACGATTATTAGCTGCCAAGAACACCAAACCAGCGGCACCGACTACAGATGAAAGCAAGCCCGCCAAGACGACCGCCGTTTCCCAGGCCACAACACCCAATGACAAACCTGACAAGACCAGGACCCAGTCGGAGAAATCGAAGTTAATACAGCAGAAAATGGAAGCGCTCATGAAGGCCCGGGAGGCCAAGGCAACCTCTCAAGCCCAAGTCTCGTTGCCTCACGCGCCGTCTACGACGCCCGACTCGAACAACATTCCAAGTATAGCGCCGCCTGACACGACAAACCTGGATGAGCACCCTGGGGATGCGTCAGAAAGGACAGATATGATCGCAGGACCGTCTATTCCCGGTCTGTTCTTGTCGTCTAATGCGCCGTCTCCCGTTCCGAATCAACGTAAGCGGCCTGTTGCTGCAGATCTGAACGAATATTCCACGGCGACCGTGCAGAAGCGCCCATTTGGCCAAACGCGAGAGTCTCGGCCGTTCCTGATCGACGTTAGCGATGATGAGGATGATGCCGAGATGGAGATAGACTCTCCTGAGCTGCGGCCTTCGTCAATTCAACGACCCGTGACCCCCGGCTCAAGAACAACTTCATTTCGGGACCACCCAGCTTTACCCGATAGCTCTTCACACCATGCAGTTTCCAGCCCCAAGACTGTGGCAACCCCGACCACCAGCGCCAACGGGATGTACGACCTGGAAAGCATGAACAAAAAGATCGAGGATATGAAGCGGAGAATCGCTGAAGCTGAAGCC
Organism: Fusarium sp. JS1030; assembly: GCA_000966855.1. Lineage (NCBI taxonomy): Eukaryota > Fungi > Ascomycota > Sordariomycetes > Hypocreales > Nectriaceae > Fusarium > Fusarium sp. JS1030. Next base: position 701,847 of record JWIW01000031.1, read on the forward strand.
CGTAAGAAGGCAAAGCAGTCCAGTAATGGAACGCCGTCTCTTCCCCAATCACAAACACAGTCGAAAGAGGGTAGCGTAGACACTGCAGCCGAACCAACGCCTATAATATCGACTACACCGGGACCAAGAGCAACGATCGAGAAGAGCCGTTCCACAACTCCGGTATCTCATCAGTCTTCACCGCACCCACCGATGAAATTAGCAAGAGTCCGAGCCCGACATCCACAAGCCAGACCACCGCTCCGAGCCCGTGTAGCTAGCGAGCGTCTGCCCATCTTGGAGGCGCGGCGAAGAGAGCAGACTGAGCATTTGAAGCACTTGCAATCCGAAGTCGCTAGGATCGAAAAGGAGATTCAAGACAGCTTGGCTGAGGAAGAACGACTTAAGGAGGATGTCTCTCAGTCTGAACCAGAACCAGCCCCGAAGCAGGGTGAGCCGAGGCCAAATCCCATTCAAGGTAAGGCCCCAGGATTTGATTGCCTAATGAAAACATCAATTGAGCTAGAATTTACGCCCGAATTCGTATCTTCTAAACGACTAATTCTCTGCTCAGCCGAATCACTGCCAGTCCAGCCAGCCTCGGACGATTCCATTGCCACGCCTACGGAAAAGAATGTGGTTCCTTCGAGTGACGAGGTGGAGCAAGATGCATCAATGGACGAGTCTTCCAGTAATGACCCAAGTGAAGCTGCGGAAACCCCCAAGGGTTATCAAGACGAGCCTAAGCAAACGCATCAAGCTGTGGGCGAGGAAATTGCAAGTCACGATAATCACCCCCTTTCCGCGTCAAATTCTCCGGGCTCTACAACTCACCAGCCAACTTCCTTGGATGGCACACCACGTCAAGATGACCAGAGCAAGCCCACAGAACCTGGAGATGATGTTGCGATGGAAGAGGCTTCCAGTTCAAGCGACGAGGAAGATGCAACAGAGGAGTCGTCAGATGGTTATGAGCCAACAGAGGCAGCCATCGAGTTGCCGGACCCGCAATCTTCGCCTAGTCAAGCGCCTCTTGCTGATAATGCAGTACTGGAAACAAACGACGCTGACGTACAGGGTGTTTCAATAACCTCACCTGTCACTCGACCGATGTCAACTGGCGACAGAAACACGGGATCTAGCCCTGATAGAGAAGTAGACCAACTTGACGCTTGGGTTTGACTGCAGAACTGACTGGTTGAGCAGGCCAAAGAGACCACAAGAACACCAGTGGCAGATGGACCGAAGACCTCATTTGTCCCGTACGAAACACCCCTACAGTATTTCAGGGCTTACCGTTTCCACCCCCAGTACAAACACTCGGTACCTGGAGGGCTGCGCTCCTTGACATATAGCAATAAGATTGACGTGAAGAGGGAAGTATGCCCTGACCAACTCCTTGAAGGAACCTGCCCGAGAGGCAGCGAGTGTCACTTTCAACACTTTGAAAACATGCAAGCCGCGGGTACGTGTCACTGTAGATCACCATTGGAGAAGACGACAAATCAAGGCGTATGCCAGTGGAGGGAACGCTAACGTGCCGAGCGGCAACAGATGATCAGATCCTTCTTCAGCTTGGAGCCTACGGTAATTACGAGGGAGAGCAGAAGCAACGGTTTGTCGTGGGGCTTCGCGAGTTGCTCACGGATTTCCGCAGCCGCAAGGTTAAGGATTTTCAGACCATCAGCGAAGGCATCATCGAGTACCGCGCCAAGTTTCATGACGACAAGACGAAGATCCTTCCTCTGGGTGGCGTCACCATATGAAGGGGCTCATGAGAGCATCCGTCTTTGTCCATACGGACAACCAACCCTTTTCATCCCCTGTAATACCACATACGACTTGGCAAGCTCATTCCGTCGCTGACCATTGCACTCCGGTTGCGCGACGGTGATGACACAGGTCAATGGACTATGAGCACTTCCGCTTCTACGTTTCCGTCACCATATGGCTTTGACCCCAGAGACGGGACCATTCTTTTTTCGCGTATACGATACCCTCTTTCTTATTTTCTTCCCGACGATATCTATCTTTTACATATTACAGTAGCTGAGGTGGCTGTTCAGAGACACGGCGGCAGATAATGAGGGGGGACGGGGCAAAGAATGAAGAATATGAAAAATAGTAGGGAGAGAGCCCCGTGCGGTTCGAGATAAGTTTAGAGTTGTTGACGGCTTGCATGTCCATGCGCCCGAGAATCTGCCATCTGTTGTGTTTGGCAGTTGTAGGAGGTAGTGATGTCTGCGAATAAAAGCTATCCATTTTACATCCCAGAGTGCCTTGAATGGCGTGATCAAATGATTTGCAATAGTGTTGTTTTCGTGCTGCGAGGATGTTGATTATGTGACAATACTCAACCTCGTCGAAGACCATACATGTTTGGTAAGTATCTTTGCTCGTCGCCAACGTTGTCTTGTAGTTAACGAAGAATGGTATGACAACACCGTACTGCATTTGGTGAGGCGGTATCTCCTATGGCAACGGCCCATGTTGAGCTTGGCCTCTTCTGGGCCAAAGACTAATATGCCAAGGGGTTCCCACTGGATTATATCTAGTTGTAGGGCTTTTGAGGCCATCTACTTTCCTGTCCTCGCGATCAGGTCTTGGGTCACCCCAGCTCTACATTGGCCGATGCCCCCCACGTTACATCCCTTGCTTCATTCGCAACTAGATCTTTCTCAACCCAACTGCTATAACTTTACGGAAAATCAGGTTGGAAGTTCGACATCATGTGTCTAGAAATAGGCTTAACCGGGGTTTTATGAATATAGTTGAAGCCAATGGATGATCCTTTGGTAATACTGTGGCATCTCATATCATGAACCCCGCCCCCGCCATGGCCATTGTGAGATCCATCATGACGGTAATGTTATGAAGAAGAGAAAAAGTACAGGACTGGAAACACTGATTCCACACTGCCGTCCCTACAATAACGCCTAGACTCACTTATCTATATCCTAGAAGGGGTTACACTCAATAATTCTCAAAAAGTGAGCATCTCCGAGGATCGGCCTTGGAGCTCTAGCGTCGAGATCAGCTCGGCTCGCGATGATGCAATTTATTTGTCAGCACCGGATTTTGGGTAAGGATGACGGCAGTGACGAAGCGGGGCAGTGGTACCCCACCTTCCACCGCAAGCTCCATGAAACGCTGACAATGTCCAAACAGCTTGCGGGAGCTCAGAGTTGTCGTAGGGGGATTGGCTGAGACTGCCCGGGCTGTCTGGGCTGCCACTGCCTGCCAGCAATGCTGGTTGCTGGGCGGGAGGAAAGAGCGAAGCCGAATCGAGGGGCAAGCTCGGAGAGCAAGTCGCTTCGGACCTCCGCTCCTGTCCCAGGCCGAGGCGAGTACCCGTCGTCCCCATCCCTCTTCAAAACTCTTCCTCCTCCTCCTCTCCCCTCTCCACTTTCGTCACTTCTCTCTGACACAGCTTCATCCAACTTCAGATATCCAATCCATCCGTTTTTTGAAAACAATAATCAGTCAAAATGGTCAAGGCTGGTAGGTTCCCCGTTCCCCCAGATGCTCCCCAGAACCTTGGGCGAGCAGCTCTCTTTATAGCCGTGAGATCGCCGAGCTGCGAGCTCGGAAGAGGGGGTTCGAGCTGGTTTGAGCGGGTTTCGTTGTCCAACGAGATGACGAATGCTACCCGCGTCGAACCCTGATGGCCTCAGCCCTATATGCCAGAAAACGTCCAGAAGCCTTGATGGACGGCTCAGCGAGTCCCTTGATGGGCCTTCCCGGACCTTGATGGCCACCGCAGAGCTACAAAGGTGTGGAAGAGTTGCGCAGCTGGGTTTAGTAGGGGTCATCTTCTCCAATAAACCAAGTTGGCGTCTTGCATCCTCGTCTAACGGCTATACTCGCACTACATCGAGCATACAGCTAACATGGAGCCTTGCAGTAAGCGTTCTCCGTGGTGACTCCAAGGTCTCCGGCACCGTCATCTTCGAGCAGGAGTCCGAGTCCGCCCCTACCACCATCACCTGGGACATCACCGGCAACGACCCCAACGCCAAGCGTGGCTTCCACATCCACACCTTCGGTGACAACACCAACGGTTGCACTTCTGCTGGCCCTCACTGTGAGTTTGTCCTGGCTACCCGGCAAGATCCCGGCGGCCCCGATATCTCTCCGTCGGGATCTCTTGCCTGGACCGAATCCAAGAATCAAACTGACACGCCTTCTCGACAGTCAACCCTCACAGCAAGACCCATGGAGCTCCCACTGACGAGGCTCGCCATGTCGGTGATCTCGGCAACATCGAGACCGATGGTCAGGGCAACGCCAAGGGTTCCACCACCGACTCCCTGGTTAAGCTGATCGGACCCCACAGCATTATTGGCGTAAGAAGAAACACTTTCTTGTCTAGCTTGAATCGTGACTGACAACAATATAGCGAACTGTTGTCGTCCACGGTGGCACTGACGATCTCGGCAAGGGTGACAACGAGGAGTCCCTCAAGACTGGCAACGCCGGTCCCCGACCCGCTTGCGGTACGTCGGCAATATACCTAGTCGTATAGACGCATATGCTAATTTGACTGGCTACTAGGTGTCATTGGAATCTCCAACTGAACAGAGGAATAATATCCGGCTTGGATGATCAAAAGGTGGCGGCTGGGACATCTGTCCCTATGCAAACATAACTCCGATGAGGAGGCGTGGAAATTGGACATTGAATAGCTGCAATGAAATCGAGCCAAAATTAGTAAACTCGTAACTCGAATCTCGTGTGAAGATGCTGTTCGGAACCTGTCCATAGTCAGAGCTCCAGCGCGTTGACATAATGTTGCCACGCGGGGTCAGGAGGGGTAGAGCAGATCAGTCGATTCGAGGGCGGCTTGTCCAACAGGTCTATTGCCCTAGTTGACAGCCACATTTTGACCTTGGTCTGCTCGGTCTAATTGGATTGTCGTTACAGCCGAACTTGTAGGTGAGGGATTGAGCTTCTTCAAGCTGCCTCGTTGTACATGAGCTTTCAATTCAGCTACACCTATGTAGATAGGCTACTAATCCAGCTCCTAGGTAACAGCTTAAGAGCTCCAACCAGCAGTAGCAAGGTAGGTGGGTTTCGCAGGCACCGCGTGCCCCGCGCTCAAACTCGCTTAGGGGCACCCACCCGCCACAAGTCCCCTGAGTTCGGTCCCACACTCGACTCTTTTAGCGGCGAATTCAACCTTGGGGCCACCTTTCCACAAGGCACACGATCTCGACTTCAACTCCACATGCTTGGATGAAGCTCTTCCTTGCTCTCTCCTATTTCTGAATCGTCCTTGTTTGAGCTGCTCCCAAGTCTCTCAGCAAGGCTTCGACCCGCAAACGTGATTTCCCCCTTCAATTCTGGTAAGTTGAAGTACCCCGTACCTCTCTTCCCTTCCATTGTGGCGGTGTCAAGTGGCAGCTCGTCCATGGAGCTTGGGGAGCTTCAAGCTCAACCGGCGGCGCGCTTAGTGTTCCATCAAGGATCGCCTCTACCCAGCCATAACGACCAATTCCCCCCAATCTCGCTATAGTCTGGTGGCATTTTTACACGCCTTTGCGCTGTAATTGTGTCGTCGTGTTGATTCTTTTGTTGCGCTCCACTACAACTGTTTGCTACCCGGCAGTTCGCATGATTAGACTGACATGAACCGTGCAAACAGGTCTTCCCGTCTTGTCTCCGTGTTACGTCCACCATGTCCAAAACCTTCGTCGGTAATGTCAAGAGTGTGCTCAGTGGCGACACTCTGATATTGACTAGCCCCAACAACCCCAATGCCGAGCGAACGTTCTCTCTCGCCTATGTCACGGCTCCCCATCTGAGACGTGAGGGTGACGAGCCTTTCGCCTTCCAGTCTCGAGAATACCTTCGGAACATTGTCGTTGGAAAGCCGGTCAAATGCACTGTTCTGTACACGATTCCGACTTCTGGCCGGGAGTTTGGTGCTGCCCAGCTCCAGGACGGAACCGATCTGCCTGATGAGCTTGTCAAGGCTGGCTGGCTGAAGGTCCGCGAGGATGCTGGCCGAAAGGAGGAGTCGGACGAGATTCTTGACCGGCTTGAGAAACTTCGTCAACTTGAGGAGAAGGCCAAGGCTGAGAACAAGGGTCTCCATGTTGGCGTCGGTGGCATCATTGAGGTGCAAAATGATCTTGGCGGCCCTGAATTCATGAAGGAGTGGAAGGGCAAGACTGTTGACGGTGTTGTCGAGCGAGTCCTTAGCGGCGACCGCCTGCTGGTGCGACTCTTGCTCTCCGAAAAGAAACACGTCCAGCCCATGACTTTGCTTGCCGGCATTCGAACCCCTGCTACTGAGCGAACGTTGCCCTCGACTGGCGCCACTCAACCCGCCGAAGAGTATGGAAACGAGGCCAGGGCTTTTGTTGAGACGAGACTGCTCCAGCGCCAGGTCAAGGTCGAGATTGTCGGTGCCAGTCCTCAGGGCCAGCTCGTGGCTACTGTCCTGCACCCTCGAGGAAACATTGCCGAGTTCCTGTTGCAGGACGGTCTTGCCCGCTGCAATGACTTCCATTCCACCATGCTCGGCGAGAAGATGGCTGCTCTCCGTGCAGCAGAAAAGCAGGCTCAGTCGAAGAAGCTCAGACTCCATAAGCACCACGTTGCCAAGGCAGAGGGTAGCAACCAAGACATGATTGTTTCCAAGATCATCGGTGCCGACACTATCCTTGTCCGGAACAAGGCCGGAACATCAGAGAAGCGAATCAGTATCAGCAGCGTGCGAGGGCCTCGAACAACAGAGCCATCTGAGGGCCCTTTCCGAGAAGAGGCTAAGGAGTTCCTGCGCCAGAAGCTCATCGGAAAGCATGTGCGAATCAGCATCGATGGCACCAAGCCTGCAACTGAGGGCTTTGAAACCCGAGATGTCGCCACTGTTACTGAGAAGAATACTAACATCAACCTCCTTCTGGTCGAGAGCGGATGGGCGTCCGTCATTCGACACCGAAAGGACGATACCGACCGAGCCCCTAACTACGATGATCTGCTCGCTGCTCAGGAGAAGGCCAAAGAGGAGAAGAAGGGCATGTGGTCTGGCAAGCCCCAGAAGGCTAAGCAGTACCTCGACCTTTCGGAAAACACACAAAAGGCCAAGATCATGCTGGCAACCCTGCAGCGACAGAAGAAGGTCCCTGCTATTGTCGATTTCTGCAAGGCTGGTTCCCGATTTACTATCCTGATCCCTCGCGAGAACGTCAAGCTTACCATGGTCCTTGGCGGCATCCGCGCTCCTCGAGCCCCCCGAGCCGATGGTGAGGGCGGTGAGCCTTTTGGCAAGGAGTCTCTCGAGCTCGCCAACCGTCGATGCAACCAGCGCGACTGTGAGGTGGATATCCATGATATGGACAAGGTTGGTGGTTTCATTGGCGACTTGTATATCAACCGAGAGAACTTTGCCAAGGTGCTGGTTGAGGAGGGTCTCGCCTCCGTTCACGCCTACTCTGCTGAGAAATCTGGTAACGCCGCTGAGCTGTTCACGGCTGAAAAGAAGGCAAAGGAGGGACGAAAGGGTCTCTGGCACGACTGGGATCCCTCCCAGGACGAGGACGAGGAAGTGGAGGAGGCTGCCGATGCCGCTCCCGAGACGGAAGTGTCTCTGGATAAGAAGCCGACCGACTACCGTGATGTCGTGATTACTAACATCGACGCCAACGGCAGGATCAAGATCCAGGAGATTGGAAAGGGAACAGCTGCTCTGGAGAGCCTGATGAGCGAGTTCCGAAAGTTCCACTTGGACTCTAAGAATAACAACCCCCTCAAGGACGCACCCAAGACGGGAGAATACGTTTCAGCCAAGTTCTCCGCTGACGGTCAGTGGTACCGAGCGCGTGTGAGGGCCAACGATCGCACTGCCAAGAAGTCTGAGGTTCTTTACATCGACTACGGCAACAGCGAGAAGATCTCCTGGAGCAACTTGCGTTCCTTGGACCAGCCCAAGTTCGGCGCCCAGAGGCTCAAGGCCCAGGCTGTCGACGCTTCCCTGTCATTTGTCCAGCTCCCCACCGGCGCCGACTACTTTGAGGATGCTATCGGGTTCATCTATGAGTTGACCGAGAATAAGCGACTCGTCGGAAGCTTTGACTATGTCGACAACAAGGAGGGTCTGAGCTACGTTACGCTCTACGACACCGGATCATCAGGCGAGCTTCCCGGACCCAATGACTCGATCAACAAGGAAGTGGTCGCTGGTGGATATGGTATGGTGCCCAAGAAGCTCAAGGCATGGGAGCGCAGCAAGGCGTTCGAGCCTACTCTGAAGCACCTTAAGGAGGTCGAGAGCCAGGCCAAGCAGGACCGCCTGGGTATGTGGGAGTATGGCGATATTACCGAGGACTAAAGCAGCCCGGCCAAATGTTGATGTGGCAACGGTCTTGGTTATGAAGGCGATGTACTTGGGGTATAGGCAAAACTAAAATGCATGTAATGGTGTCTGGGGTAGTTTCGGGGTTACGAGATGCGGTATATACGAACAATCAAACATGGCAAGTCGCGCCAAAACACCGCAAAATGACATTGATGAAGGCAGCCCTTTTTGCTCGCAATTTGGCGAGATGACTGGTACGCATGGTTCCATCTCTAAGATATGGCTGGATGCCAAGAAGTGGATGGCTTCAACAAGGGCTAGGCAAATATGTTGAGGGGGTGGCAGCTCAGGTGGTCGTCTAGGCTCGTGCTTGCCGTATTTCCTATTCGCGCGGACTCGGAAGAAACATGTCGGAAATATGGGCCCGGAGACAGAGGCCCAAGCGGTCGAAGTTTGAGGAAGATGATTGATTCTGCTAGCCTGGCCAGAATCCCGAGAGACTATGGCATGGAGGGAATGAGGCCATTGGGGCCATGTCTGTCCTCGACCTCGACGGTGGTATATCTCCTTTGAACCTCCGGCAGCATCGAGACGGGGGTTCCGGAATCGTCGGAGTTCTCCCCGCCGAGCAGTCGCCGGGCAAGTCGGCCGCCAGGCTTCGGGACTCGGTACCACGTGTGGTCGAGAGTGATTTTATGGGTGTCGTGGGATCCGAATGACATTCATCGGGGCTATCGTTATGAGTGGCTACCTAGAAGGGTGCGGCCCTTTTCCAGTCATGCTCAGAGAGACAATGACCATCCGGCGGTTAAGTAGATGCGCCGTGCCGAACACTCCTGGAAGCTGGTCCCAAATGGATGCAATTCCTGTGCTCAAATGGCGGCTAAAATGACAGAGAGCTCCTCCCCCTACCAACGACACGCCCATAGGCTAATACCTTGTCGGATTGCTCTCTCAGCATCCACGGATTTCTAAGTCCATGTGCTAACGACATCATGGAGGGGCTCCGGGACATCATGTTGAGGGTGTAAGTGGAGTCCGTTGTCGGGGGGTTCTCGGTGGACACGGCGAGGTTTGGCCGGCCCATTGAAGCGACTCAGCCCAGCCCAGCCCAGCCCAGCCCACAAGCTGGCCGGGGAGTGGGGGGGAGCTTTTTTCTCTGGTTTGTCTGGTGAATAAAGGTTGTTTGCTGTCTGTGGTTCTGACAGTGGGGGTGAGCGGCGGTAGCAGTTACCAAGACCAGACAGCGTGTCATTTCTGCAACATGTTGTTCAAGCTGTGACGAGCAATTTTGAAGAGAATGCCTTTTTTCTCTGTTGCCTTTTCTGAGAGGTGTGGATTTGAAACTGGCCGAGAGGGAAAGATTCCATTGCACTGTACTGTACTGTAGCAGCAGGGGCACAAGGTCTGGAAACATGGACACGTCTCACTCAGCCAACAGAATTCCTGTGTAATGTATTGCTCAGCGTTTATACAGCCGTTTTCTCGCCTCCTGCTGGCGCGGTTGTAACCAAACAAGCTTGAGCTGGATGATGCGGCGGCCGCGGCGGCGGATGCGGGTACAGCATGGATGAGGTGAGGTGAAGGTATGACTTAATCGGCCGCCCCGCTCCGACGTAGGTACTGTACAGCGAACGAGGGGGAGGGGCGACTGAGATGTGTGAGAGAGGCGAGGGAGAAACCGCAACGAAGGCGCGAGTCGTCGCATGTACGTCAGGTACCTGCCTTCCGAACTTTCGGTGGGATCCCCAATCTTTTCTCCCCCTCGACTCCCGCTCGCTCCTCCTTCTCTTCTTTCTTTTTCTCTTCATCCTCTCTGCTCTGTTTTTGGTCGCCTTTCTCGTGTGATCAATCTCTCCAAACAAGCTTCCTCAACAACATCAGCAATCATGTCTACCTCTCTCGATCAGCTCAAGGCCAGCGGCACTGTACGTCACCCCACCATTGCCCCTCCACGTTGCTTGGGATCGCGACGAAGAAAACCGTGACGGGATCCGGGGAGCTTCAGCTTCGGGATAGCTTCAATCATTTGCATTGGAAGGCTGTCACCGTCTAACTGCTCTCGCCCTCTACTGGATCTCTCCCGAATGCTTCGCCGCTCCCGCAACTCCTTTGTTGGACTGTTCGCTGACCGCTTGCTCGTTTTTGACTGCAACAGACCGTTGTGTCTGACTCTGGTAATTACCGCACCTCCCTGTCCGGACCAGCTGTCGATGCTAACCCATCTTCATAGGTGACTTTGCCTGTTAGTACTCTCCTCCCCGAGACCTCTTCCTCGAGAGCCCCCAATTTCCCATCGCCTTGTCGAAGATCCATCCATTGTCTACCCCTCCTCGACCAGCCTATCATGGTCATATTATGATATGATACATTAGATAAGAAGCTAACCATCTACTCTAGCCATTGGCAAGTACAAGCCTCAGGATGCCACCACCAACCCTTCCCTCATCCTCGCTGCTTCCAAGAAGCCCGAGTACGCCAAGTTGATCGACGCTGCTGTCGAGTACGCCAAGAAGAAGGGTGGCTCTGTCGACCAGCAGGTGGACGATGCCCTCGACCGCCTCCTCGTTGAGTTCGGCAGAGAGATCCTCAAGATCATCCCCGGCAAGGTCTCCACCGAGGTTGATGCCCGCTACTCCTTTGATACCCAGGCCTCCGTCAACAAGGCCCTTCACCTCATCGAGGTAAGCCCCCATCGCCCTACGAGCGCAATACCCCCAAAACAAGGTCTTCGTACTAACGTCTTCCAATAGCTCTATGAGGAACAAGGTATCTCCAAGGACCGCATCCTGATCAAGATTGCCGCTACCTGGGAGGGTATCAAGGCCGCCGAGATCCTCCAGCGCGACCACGGCATCAACTGCAACCTTACCCTCATGTTCTCTCTGGTTCAGGCCATCGGTGCTGCTGAGGCCGGCGCCTACCTCATCTCTCCCTTCGTTGGCCGTATCCTTGACTGGTTCAAGGCCCACACCAAGAAGGAGTACGCCAAGGAGGAGGACCCTGGTGTCGCCTCTGTCAAGACCATCTTCAACTACTACAAGAAGTACGGCTACAACACCATCGTAATGGGTGCTTCTTTCCGAAACACAGGCGAGATTACCGAGCTCGCTGGCTGCGACTACCTGACCATTTCTGTAAGTGCTCCTTGCGTGAACGAACTGCTGAATGGCGATTAAGAGAAGGCCCGTGGTTTGCTAACTTGATTCTTTCTAGCCCAACCTGCTCGAGGAGCTTCTCAACTCCAACGAATCGGTCCCCAAGAAGCTTGATGCTTCCCAGGCTTCCTCTCTGGACATCGAGAAGAAGACCTATATCAGCGACGAGGCTCTCTTCCGCTTCGACTTCAACGAGGACCAGATGGCCGTCGAGAAGCTTCGCGAGGGTATCAGCAAGTTCGCTGCTGACGCCATCACTCTCAAGGACATCATCAAGGAGAAGCTTGCCTAAGCTAATGGTATGCGCGTAATGAGTACAAAGAGATTGAACGAACAAAAAAGTTAAATAGGACAAGGTTGGTATTAGGAAGGTATCGTGGGATTGAGGCCAGCTATGCGTTATTGGCCCTAATGGTTCGCGATGTTTACATGGGAATTGTCGTTGATACCACGAACCTAGTACGTTCCACTAGTCTTCAAGCACGGGTGAAGAGGAGGAGCGAGACTGCAATCTATAAGAAACCATACAGAAAACGTCTATAAGCACGGATAGTGGCTACAGAACGAATGCAGACAACATGTCACGCCCATAGCTGATGAGCAACTTGGTAAACACATTGAGTCAAATGTGGTATCGTGAAATTGCATTGGAACTCCGAGTTTAGATGCTTTGGTATAAAACACGTCGCCGCTGCTTTGGCCCCATTCAACATGACCCGAAACGCCACTCAAAAACATAACTCCTTCACCATTAAACCAAACACCACTCTCATCTTGATGCTCCCAGAGAAGTTTGTCATGATCACATGATACATATACCACTGTGTTGTCGAATTATCAGAATGCGCCTCCAGCCTCGTGGCCTTGGCTACCACCAACCCTTCTTGCACATGACCTGGATGGTCGAGTGCTTCCAACCACCGTCCTCGTCAGCCTGAATGACAAGGGCCGTAAGAGCATTGCCCTTGACACAGCCCGAGTCGAGGCCAAAGGTGTACGAGTCTTCCTGGTAGCCCATCTTGGCATCATGGCCGTAGATGACCGAACGACGATCCGACGCGTGCAGCTTCTTTTGCTCGCTATTCCAGACATCGGTCCACCGCTCGCCTTCGTGACCATTGATGGGGATCCAGATGTCACGGTCTGGATTGGGGCCTTGGACGGCAAGCTGTTCGGTCGAGGCAGCGGCGGAACCGGCCGAGGCAGCTTCGGCTCGTGCGACATGGGCATGCGATTCGGATTCGGAGTCCTCCCCCTCAGAGCTAGAGCCTTCACTGCGTGGTTGGAACTTTTGTTGAAGCTTCTCCTGTTCCTGCTTCTTCTTCTTCTCAGCCTGCTTGCGCTTCTTCTCGATCTCTTTGATACGGAACTCTTCACGCGGGAAACGCAAGGTGCGCATGTTCATAACAGCCCAGGGGTCCTGTTGATGGGTAGAGACACCGGGAACGAGGCCTGCGTGTACGATAAAGAGGGCCATGGGCTCGGCGGAGAGGATAACGGGGAGGCTTTTTAGCCAAGTCATTTGCGCCGAATTCAGGCTGCGTGCCGTCTTGAGAACCTCGTCTTCGCCGCGCTTCTTTGCGGAATCTTCGGTGTTGAGGTAGGCCGCGACGCCCTGTTGTGCGTTGAGAGCGGTCCAGGCGAGGATGATGCGATCCTCGTGGTTGCCGCGGACGGCGCTGGCCTTGAGTTCCATGAGGCGGTCGACAACCTCTGCCGACTTGGGGCCCTTGTTGATCATGTCGCCGACGGCCACGACGTGGTCGTGGTCGCGGTCAAACCCAAGCTTCTTGAGCAGCTTCTCGAAGGGGTCGAGCATGCCGTGGATATCGCCAACAACGACTAAGCGCCTGCCATTGTCTTTTGTGGGAACATATTCGGTCGGGAGATTCCTGACAAGGTCGATGCCGTCGTAGGCGGGTCTATTGTACATGCCATAGGACATGGGGTTATCTGCGCGCAGTAGCTGGACCTTGGGGCCAGGTGCCTTCTTGTCGACGTCCATGGGGGCAAAGGTCAAGGCGACGAGGCGTGAGCAGCAGTAAAAGATACTGGCGATGAAGAAGGCGGTGGACAGGAGGACGAGCAACCGCCGCTGCGGCGCCGTGATCATAATAGCCATGGTTTGCGGGGGGGCGAATGAGGGAGGAATGTGGTCACGCACGAGGGGGTGCACGGCGAAAGGAGGGAGCGGGAAGGGCTGCGAGCTTATTAGGGGAAGCCCGCACGCGAGTGTTGATGAAGCTATGACGACGACAATGGCGACGCGGGCGGTGGATGCATTACCGGACCAGGCGGATAGGTCGAGACGGAGAGGGAGGGAGAGGACAGGGAGAGAAAGAATGGAGGAATTGAATCAGGACGACAAGACAGTTCACACAGATGCCCAGTCTCAGGTCGTTGTGGTGAGGCGCTCAAGAAAAAGAAGGGTTGACGAGAGATGAATGGATAATGAAGGAGGGAATTAGAACCAAGGCAATAAAACCACAAGGCGGGTACCCAGTAGACAACACCAGCCAACACACAGAGGCCACTAGGTAGGCAATGATAAGAGAACCGACCTGCCCAACCACTAAAGCAATGGGCGAAGCCGACGGGAGCCAAGCCTCTTGGGACTGCAAGATGAAGTTTTGACAGAAGAAGAAAAGGCACAGGCAGGGGCGGGGCACTCTGCCCGTGCCAAGAAGCAGACTCAGGTCGAGGCGGGCACGGGGTCAATTTCCAAGTCGGGGACAATGCAATTCGTCAGAAGTGCCACGGCCACGGCCACGCGGCGCGGAGGCGGACCGTGGAGATGAATTAGATTAAATCCACACGCTTCCTCCGCCTCTCCTACGGGCTTCGGGTTGTGGGGGGCCATCCGGGCAGAAGCAAGCTGAGAGACCAGGGATCTTCAACGGAGGTCAACAACGACTCCGTACGCAGTTATTTGGGCAACCCGTGGTGGCATTTACATCCATGCACTCACTGTACATGGGCAAACCACAGCTTCGGTATTGCGCACCCAATCCAGCATCTTCCCCTTCCCCTTGACAGGCACACACTACCCAACGTAGTATGATGCGGTATAGTACATGATATTGACAATCCGGTAGATCTATGATGCAGGATACAGATGTTGTACAACCTGTGAGGAGCGAGTAGAGAGAGTCCTAGTGCGCCTATCATGGCGTACGGATGCTTCCGAGGCATCCAGTCGGTTCAACTGCATGTCTTCTCTAGCAGCTGAAGAGGCGCTTTCAAGCCCCCAGCTCTCGATGCACGCTGTCCAAACAGCGAGGGTTCGTTCGTCTCTGACAGTCGTTCGTCATCATCGCCTGTTGATACCCCCCTTCGAAATCGCTTTTGGTCCAGTCTTATGGCTGGTTTGCCCTTTTATTTCTTCTGTTGTTGCTGCCGCTGCCGCTCCTGCGCCGCCTGCTCTGCCTTCCACTTCTCATTCTCAATGTCCCTCCAGTCCTTGGGGATAGGTTCGTTTCCGTCCGTCTCCTTGACACCGCCCGCAAACGCCGGCCGTCCGGCATACAGCTGGTATCCCTTGCCCTCCTCGGCCTGCTCCATCGTGCGGTAGGCGACGGGCATGTTGCCGCGGAACCGCTTGCGCATGTCCACCATGCCGCGCTTGCACTCGCCGAAACCCTTCTTCAGCTGGCGGCACTTGAGGGGGAGGGTGTTGACGAGGGGCTCGCGGAGGCAGTCGGCTGCGCTGTTGCGGTCGACCATTACGCAGTCGGACTCTTGGAGGCATTGAGCGAGGGCCTCGCCTGGGAATGGGAAAAGGTAGGTGTCAGTAAAAAAGCCAGCAGAGCATCTGTGTAGGTGAGGCACTCACGCAATTCTTTGCACGAGCTGGGCATCTTGGCTGGGGGCAGTCTTTTTGTCGAAGGCAGCTCAGGTGATGGTACCGCACCAAAAAGCTAGTGAGGCTTCCAAAAGGGTTCTGTCTATCAAAGTTGCGGTCGGCATGTGATTGGCTGACTTGTTGGTCGAATTGAGGCGCCTCTTGTGGCGGCGGCGCTGAGCCACATTTGTAGATGGCATTCCAGTAGAGCGATTCTGGCAGTCAAAGTCTCTGGTGCCGTGTTCTGTAGTCTGGTGGTTAGAGCAAGCCCCCCTCTATCGGGGTGAAATTTGTCTGATTCCCGCATCATCCCCCCTTCTGTTCGAAACATTTCCCAGCTTTTCTTTGTCGTGCAGCCAGTCTCGCTCGCTCTGTTGTTGATGAGTTGTAGCTAATGGCAAGGGGCGGGTACCTGTCTCTGGCGCTGTGTCCACTGGACCGCAACCGTCCAATCCACTGAGTCCACTGTATGCGGTCCTGGCATTTTGCATGTGCCACCTCACGCATGACATGGCAAGCAGGTTTGCAGAAGCTATTGGAATGTCTGAAAGCGGCTCTTGTGCTTCCCTCTGGCTCTCCTCTTATAAAGGAAAAGAGTCCCTTTTCCCAACAGCCATAAGTCTTGCAACTTCGTCTCTCTCGCTCCGTTGTCGGTTCTGATCTGCGTTAGGGATGGCCTCTTTGCCATTTTGGGGCCCTTGTCCACTTTGTTATCTCGCCTAAAGTCGCTGAGGTATGATTCGTTGTCGCGCTTTTATAGCGGACGTCAGTGCTCTCTACAATGTCTCCCCAATTGCATGTGACACCACCTCCGCCTCTAGCCTCCAGCTCCAGGGACCACCAGCACAAGCAGCGTCTCTTGGTCTCTGATCCTGGCCCCGCGCATCACAAACAAGATCCTTGGGTTGAGCTGTTGCTGCGGCGGCTGTGGTCTCGTCTGAGAGATTTTGTCGCCATGGCTATTCCATTTCTCGGGAGGCTGCGCCCGTGAGTTGTTGTCCCCTGCCCAGTTCAATCTGCCCGTCTCTTGCTGCAGTGTGGTACCTTGTCTCAGTCTACTTGGAGGCTGATCTACGCTCGCCCACTCGCCTCTTCATCTGTGCGCAGACGTCAACTGACCTCGAATCTCTGAGTTTAGATACGAGTATGTTGCTCTCGTGGGATCTTTTCTCCTCGTCGGGCTCGAGGCCGTTATTCGAGTCTTGACACTGGCCTTGCGTACGTCGCGACCCATCTCCTTTTTAAGCGGTGTGGGACTTGAACTGACCCCCAATATCCAGCACCGTTTCTCGTTTCGCTGTTTTACCGAGCTTCAAGACGATTGTTTAACAGGTTTTCAACGCCTGCGAGGAAAAGGGCAGAGAACAGACGGAAATGTCAGTCGCCTTTTGGTTGATCCCGCACTCTGACTGACATGCAGCAGCGATATCAACGTCGGTGCGGGACGCCGCCGATTTCGTCGAGTTGTGCCGTATCTGGGGCTACGAGGCAGAAGAGCACATAGCCCAAACTAAAGATGGCTACCTCTTGGGCCTTCACCGTCTGCAATGGAGAAAGGGAGAAGAGGGACAAAAAGTCAACTGCGGACCGACGAGTCTGAAGAAGAGGGTCATCTATATGCACCATGGTCTGCTCATGAACTCGGAGGTTTGGGTCTCTCTTACAGACGAGCAGAGATGCTTGCCATTCGAGCTCGTCGAGAGAGGTTTTGATGTCTGGGTAAGCCTTATCCGTGTTCCAGTTGGAGGTTTACCTCGTGGCTGACCTCGACAGTTTGGCAACAATCGCGGAAACAAGTACTCCAAGAAGTCGATTCATCACTCTCCGACATCGCTCAACTTCTGGGATTTCTCCATCGACGAATTTGCCTTCCACGATATTCCCGACAGCATTGGATACATCCTGGACACTACGCAGCAAGAGAGTTTGTCGTACATTGGCTTCTCGCAGGGCACTGCACAGGCATTTGCTTCCTTGGCCATCCACCCCAAGCTTAACAACCAGGTCAATGTTTTTATCGCCCTCGCGCCAGCCATGGCCCCTGCCGGTCTGTCCAATGGAATCGTTGACTCGCTCGTCACGGCATCCCCCTCGGTCTTGTTCCTGCTGTTCGGCCGTCGATCCATTCTCAGCTCGGCAACAATGTGGGAGACGCTTCTGTATCCGCCCATCTTCAGCAAGCTCATCGATATGGGTCTTTCTTTTTTGTTTAACTGGCAGACAAGGAATATCTCGGCGAGCCAGAAGCTGGCGGCGTACCCGCATCTGTATTCCTTCACCAGCACCAAGAGTGTAGTCCACTGGTTCCAGATCATTCGGAACAAGTGTTTTCAGATGTATGACGACGACGTGCACCAGCCGATTAGTGTCAGCACGACAAGCAAATACTCCAAGGTGGCCAAATACCCGACAAGAAATATCAAGACGCCAGTGGTGCTGGTCTACGGAGGAAGTGACTCCCTTGTGGATATCAAGGTGATGCTCAAGGAACTTCCGCCGCAGACAGTGGCGACTGAGATTCCCCACTACGAGCACCTCGACTTCCTGTGGGCACGAGACGTGGACGCGCAGGTGTTTAAGCACGTGTTTGATGCACTGGAAAGCTTTACCGACGCAGAACATACAAAGGAGGAGTACGACAGGTACTACGTCAGCAGGCAGGAGAGCCTTCTCGGATCAGGATACGCGTTTGGATACTCTCACCGTGGCAGCGAGAGTGAGTCTTCAACTCTCACCCCCAGTGTTGAAGGTGCCAATGGTACTCAGCCCGCCCCTCGGCCCCATCAAGCACGAGAGTATACCAGCGGGATCCCATCGCCGATGAACACGACACGGTTGCGGGTGAACCCTGGGCCGGGCACGGCTGCGGATAGCCGGCCCAGGACTCCTGATCTGCATCAAGAGAGTCGACCGTCGGGGGAGTCGCCGTCGCCGTCGCCTTCGATCGAGGGACAAGAGACTCCGGCGGCGATCAGAATCAAGAACGGTGCCAAGCGCAGAGGGAGCAACGGAAGCAACATCAGCCTGGACAGCATGCGTGGGATCAGCGTGGGTGCAAGCAAAATTGCTGGAGGTGTGGTGACCAAGAGCGGCGTTAGTCGAACGGCGGCAGCAGATGATGGTGGTAGAGGCGGGACATTAGATAAGAAAAAGAAGAAGTAGTAGATGACGGCCTAAACAACTAGAGACAGGATGGGTATAAGCAAGAGGAGGGGAGGAGTTCACTCGTTGACTTTGGGTAATGACTGGTGGTGGTGGTGGTGGTGGTGGCTATGATATAAAGTCTGCCCACCGGACTCATGATAGGTTTCGTATGTATCTGGGGCAGCAATAAAAAAGACACCAGAATGGACAAGCGTGTCGACCTGTCATTTCTCTAGATCTCGCACCTCGTACGTTGATGTGGTCAAGGTGGGACTTGGTGACGCGGCAGATGGGCAAGGCATTTTCGCACTTGCGCATGGTGCGGTAATTCCGTATCAGAAGAAAGCACGGCTTGTTGTTTGGACACGAAATAGACAGGGATGGATGATGGGTCTTGGCTCGTCGATCCGCCTTTCGGCTAGGGTTGAACAAGCATCTGGGGTGAGCCGAGAGGGGAAGTGATCTCCCGTGCATCTGGGGGCTCTGCCAGCCCTACAGTACACGGAATACCCAAAGTGGTTGATGGCTCGCGGAGGCTGTGCTGGGCGGTTGATATTACAGTAGCTACAGCAATCCAGAGGCTTCAACGGCCCCACATTGTGCTCGTGGTGCATCCCTGGCGTCTTCAGCTCGAGGCGGGTCAATTCCGAGCTGAAGCCGGCGGAGCAGGGCCAACTCTTGGGTCCCGGGCCCGGGCATCGGGGGAATTGCCGTCGACGAGAGGGAAGGGCGAGTGTGCAGGCCTCTTTGTTTGCTTTGCTTTTGTTGTTGTTGTTGTTGTTGTTTTTGTCTTTTTGTTTATTCAATTCCAGTTTCTGCTTCTGTCGAGTTTCAGCTGTGTGGTTGTGGTTGTTCTATTCAGCCAGCCAGTCACCGTCTTTCAAGGCAGATTTCCCATGTCCTAGATGCAGTAAGACGGAGGAACAGATTACGACGACCAACACGACAGACAACAGCCACCAGGTCGGCCACCAACCAACTATTCGGCCCAGGTGGCCAACGACAACTTTGTCGGCTCCCAAAAACAGAAATAAGATAAGCACTCAGTCAACCCCCCTGAGCAGCACCGAGACCCTTGGTTGCTCATCACTCACCCAAATCATCATGTCGGACTCAACCAACGCCCCCGACCTCAACAACCAGACATGGGTCGATGATGGCGGCCTCTTTATGTGGTGCTTTGAGAATCCCAAGTCGGACATTTGCGACGACGTCTCCAGCTACTACCAGTACCGCCTCGACCTGGCCCCCAACGCCGCCTTCCTGGCCATCTTTGGAGCCTCACTCATAGGCTTCGTCGTCGTCTGGGCCGTGACTCGCAAGGGAACGGCCTTCAACATTGCCCTGATCCTCGGCCTCGTCTGCGAGGTGCTGGGCTATGCCGGGCGCATCCTGAGCTGGCAGAACCCCTGGAGCGAGAATGGCTTCCTCGTCCAGATCTGCTGCTTGACCATTGGGCCTGCTTTCATGGCTGCCGGAATCTACCTTTGTCTCCGCAGGATCGTGTCGGCTTTTGGGCCAGAGAACTCGAGGCTCCCTCCCGAGTACTACACTCGAATCGTGAGTCTACCTATTCAGATCAACAGCCTCAAACAACTGACACACTACCCCCTCCAGTTCATCCCCTGCGACGTCATATCCCTCATCCTCCAAGCGCTGGGCGGCGCTCTGGCCTCGGTGTCGTCGCACCAGCACGAGGATCCCAAGACGGGCTCCAGCATCATGATCGCCGGGCTTGCCTTCCAGGTGGCCACCATCCTGGGCTTCATCCTCTGCTCTCTCGACTTTGCCCTCAGAACGATGCGCCGCCAGCGCGCACTCGGCGACGCGGCCCTCGACCAGCGCCCGCAGGTGGTCAAGGTGCGCAACTCGCGCCGCTTCAAGGCCTTTCTAGGTGCCCTATCCCTCGCTTCCTTCTGCATTCTCTGGAGAAGCGCCTTTCGAGTCGCCGAGCTATCCGAGGGTTGGGATGGACCAGTCATGGGAGACCAGTACATGTTTGTCGGCTTCGAGGGTATTCTAATCATCGTCGCTGTGGTTGCTCTCAATATCTTCCACCCGGCCCTGTGCATGAAGGAGCTGCTTGAGCTGGACGATGGCGCTCTCAAGGGGTTGTGGTGTCTGCGAAGTCGTAAGAACAAGACCATCAACAGTGAGAGCCTGAGTGAGAGCGAGACCAAAACTCCCACAGCCCGGGGCGTTGCTGTATAAAAGGATCTATTGGTGGTTTGGGTAAAATTATTCATTCCCTAGGGGACAGGGGCATGGAAAGCATATAATTGCTACGGGGAATAGTCTAGATGGATGGAAACTTGAAAGGGTTTATAGAATGGCCACTTTACCTCCCAACACGTGTCCCCTGTTCAAGTACCAAAGACGGCCCGAAGATGCTTGACAGCGTCCTCAATCATGCTGCGGCCTCTGTCTATTATCCCATGCAGAGACAGGATCGAATGCGTGCCGCCTTGTACCACCAGCGTCTCAACATCAACACCCAAACTCTTTAGCTGCTCGCCAAAAGCCAGTGCCTCGGGGGCGAGAATGTCCATCTCAGAGACTGCCATCCAGGTCCCCGGGAGTTTCTGTAGTAATGAGTCGGGGGCGAGATTGGGGCTGGCGTCCCATTTGCTCCGGTCTTCGTTCCTCGCAAAATAGAGCTTTCGGTACCACTCCATCCGTGCAGCCGTCAACCACGGGGCCGTCTCGGCGTTGGGCTTCCAGACGCCCTCGGCCGTGGCGGTGTTGTCGACAACGGGGATGAAGAGGAGCAGTGACGACGGAGGGTGAGCAATTGTGTTGGAGAGCGACGGCCTGGCTGTTGGGAGAGAGGCTTTGGGGTTAGAGGCGGCGAGGGCAGCGACTATGGCCAGGTTCCCCCCTGACGATGTCCCACCGATCGAGATGCGGGTCGTGTCGATGCTCCCGAGCTCGGCTGGGGCCGAGGCAACCCATCTCACGGCATCGATCGAGTCCTCGACGGCGATTGGGAATGGGTTCTCCGGGGCTAGACCGTAGTCGACAGTCACCACCAAACAACGCGCGCCTAGATGGCAGAGTCAGGACGTGGCTAGTCGAGTGCTGGTGCCAGCTACTACAGGCATACATACCTTCACAAGCCCAGGAGCAAAGATCTGTTCCATTGTTCAATCCCCCAACAGCCCATCCTCCGCCATGGAACCAAACAAGAACCGGCCAGCCTCTCCCATCACACTGGCCCGCGGGCGTGTAAACCCTGACCCGGAACCGGCCAACGTCGTAGTCGTCAATGCTCCCAACAGGAACTGGCTTGGTACCGCCGGGGGGCAGAGCAACCTTTTTGGTCCGAGTTGATCCGTCCCAGGCCTTTATCTCATCAGGCTCGATATACTGCAAGTGCGCATCATGATAGGCGACGTATTGGGGGTCGAGACGGTCTCGAATGCCCGCGTGGAGGGGCTGCCAGATCCTGCGGCTCGAGCCACCCGCCATTGCTTCAGAAGTTTTTGACGAAATCTGAGATGGTGGTCTCGGTCAGGTTTGCAAAGATAGCTGAATCAATTACTACTATGCATGTCGCCCACCCAACCTGAGTTATTCAAGATGAGGAGACCAGAGGCAACCTCCAAGTTATTCAACCCCCACCAGCCTATCAACCCCCCTGCGTCTCCAACTCTACCCCCACTGTCCGATTTCCGGACCCGCAGCCTGTAGTTAGTTGGCAGGTCTTGTTTTGGCTTAGCATTGCTTGCCTAGGTGTCTACTCTCGAAAATACTTGTTAGCAAACACAGAGAATTCCTGTAATGCCTTGTCTGGTTCGCTTCAACCCTCACTGGCACCGGTGTCAGCCGTGAACTTCTGGGCGCCTCCGCTTTCGGACCTTTTCCCCCGCGCCGGCGCCGAGTCTCAGGCCGAACCTCTCCCGGCCCGGCACGGCGGACAAGTGGAGCCCGCCTCCGGAAACGCCACCGACACATTGCGCACAGCTGCCCAGCGTTGTATGCGCCAATCATTGACTAGATTCCACTAATAACACAGGATGTGAGAGAAGGCACACTCAGTTGTCCTCGGTATTTTTCGTGAGCCGAGGAACAGGTGACCATCACCACATCAAAGCGTGTATCGAAAAAGCGGAGACTTGTCTCTCATACTCTCAAGCTCCTCGTCCATATACTGATATCATATCCAGTACACTTGTCGCGACGACGGTTGATTCTCCAAAAGAGAAACTCGAGCAGCAGGCAAGCCACGATGCCCAGACCGGCAGACGCAAACGACGCGCCAAAGCCAGTCGGGTACTCATACATAACGGACAATCCTGGCTCAGCTATAACTCGAGCCCAAATGTTCAATTGGTCCAGAATGTCCATGTTTGAATCTTGCTCGTAATTACGTAACAGAGGAGCCGTCGGAGAAGCGCACAGCGTTGGCCTCTTCAATGCCGGAATCTAACATTTCCGACCCCGTAGAATGCCGACATCTCCGAAGTTCAGCAACACCACAAGATCTACAATAATCAATCGAGCAACTATCTACATAAAAAAGCGCATATTCTCCAAGGTTAAGCAGCGGCATCTTGTCTGAATACTCGGGGTCTCAAGATTCTCCGATACCATTTCAAGCTTAATTCCGACCAAGCCTCAGACACACAGATCCAATGTTCTCCGCTTCATCAAAGGCC
Organism: Fusarium sp. JS1030; assembly: GCA_000966855.1. Lineage (NCBI taxonomy): Eukaryota > Fungi > Ascomycota > Sordariomycetes > Hypocreales > Nectriaceae > Fusarium > Fusarium sp. JS1030. Next base: position 724,929 of record JWIW01000031.1, read on the forward strand.
ACAATGAAGAGCATTTCTTTCACTTAAATTAGATCTAGCTTAACTTTCATATTACTCTGGGACAGCATCATCCTCTCTAGAAAAGATCAACAATCCTCACTTGCAAGACACCACACCTTGCCCAGACCCTCTTCACTCACTCTCTCACCATAACACAGCATCATCATGACGGCGTCAAACGGAACAGTATCAAACGGCACCCAAAATGACCATCCACAGGCTTCAGATGATTTACTCGGCGTAACCTACCCAGACCTGAAGGGCAAAGTGGTGTTTTGTATGCGCTACCCCAGCTCGTTAACCGGCCCTCTTTATACCCAAACTAACCAACCGTTACCAGTGACTGGCATCGGCCAGACAGGAGACCAGACCATGTGGGGGAATGGCGCTGCCACAGCTCGGATTTTGTCCAGACAAGGCGCAAAGATCTTCGGCTGCGACCTGTATCTTGAAGCCGCGCAGCACACCCAGAAGCGCATCGCGGCCGAGGGCGGCAACATCACCGTTGTGGCCGCCGATGTCACCAACACCGAGAGTGTCAAGGCCACCGTTGACGCGTGTATCGCCAAATATGGTTGCATCGATATCCTGATCAAGTATGCTAAACCTGCCCTCGTCAGAATCTCTGGACAAACTAGCTAATTGAGCCCTCTCAAAGCAATGTCGGTCGCTCGGAACCCGGTGGTCCTGTAGAAATGACCGAGGACGTGTGGGATTCCCAGACCAACGTCAACCTCAAGTCTGTATACCTCTGCTGCCGCCATATCCTGCCCCTGATGGAGCAGCAGGGCTTTGGGGCTGTCGTCAACGTCGCGTCGATTGCTGGACTGAGATACATCGGCAAACCTCAGGTGGCATATGCAGCGACCAAGGCTGCTGTGATTCAGTTTACCAAGGCTACCGCTGTCATTTATGCGCCTAGAAATATCCGCATGAATGTCGTAGTTCCTGGCTTGATGCACACTCCTCTTGTTGGCATGTTGGCCGATAAGTATGCGGGTGGTGACCTAGAAGGCTTCATCGCCAAGAGGAATAAGGCTGTTCCCATGGGCAGGATGGGAGATTCCATGGACGTCGCCATGACTGCCGCATTCCTGGCCTCGCAGCAAAGTCGGTATATCACCGGTCAGAAGATTGTGGTAGATGGGGGCATCACGTCCTCTACTGGCTAGGTTGACTTCACTCTTGTTCCTACCACCCAGATATTGTATAAGTAAATGTCATGCTTGATGAATTGATCTAAAAAGGGTCCTCGTTTCCCGTGCCAAATGCATCAGGAAGTGCCACGTTGTCGAACCCGATATCCATAATCATGCCTAGATCATTGACTGTTCCAAAAGCCTGCAAACTCAGCTCCTGCAAAAACTTCATGTTAACCCTCATTCATATTCTATGTCAGGCTCCTCACCAGATTACCAAAGATCTCCTCTCCGCTACCTCCGTGTTGGGGTTGCTGTAGATGCCAGAAATCTGACGCTGGTAATGGTTCGTCTGTGGGCTGCTGATCAACAGCATGCACCTGCTGGAGGGTGATTTGATCTGTTCGCGACAACCTTTGCGAGTTCTCTTTACTTGCACCAGCAGAAGATGCCGGCGAGGTCATGTTCCTGACAATCTCGGTTCTCGATCGTGATTCCTGACAAGTAAAGTTAATCACTAGGTACATGTGCGAGTCTGGGTCTCTAGAGAATACCTCAAGTAGCTTCTGCGTTCTGATATTATCGCTGTAATCGAGTTTGCGATGTACCTTCATTGCTTCTTCCACCGCAGATTCGATGACAGCTCGATCATCTGACTCCCGGTACAGTGTTAAGTAAACGAGTAGAATAGATATGGCACAGAAGATAAAGTGAGATGTTGTCTAAGCAAGTTAGTCTATTGTCCTCTTTCGTTTAGCGACCAGGTCCACAGTTTTGCTCACCCAAAAGGTTGCATTGTATTTGCATTCATCGACTCCGAAATCTGATGCAAGGATGACCATTGCGAGTGCGCTATCGACGCATGCTTGAACGCGCTCGGATGAAGGACCAGGTCGCGGTGTACTAGGCGCTTGGTGGAGGAACTCTTGTAACAAGGTGCCACGATAAATGAGCATATTTGCAAAGTGGAATGCAGCTTGGACTGTTTTCTGTTGCCGGCGAAAGATCCAAGGCACGTCATAAAAAGTTTGTTCCACTGCCATGCGTTGCTTCTGAGGTTGTGGGTGGAAGAAATCAGGTGTCTCTTGGAGCCACTGTTTAATCTCAGTCTCCAATTCAGCAACTGTTTTCTCCGAAGAAGTTGAGGGGTGGTTAACACCGCGATAAAGCCTAGTGATGATATGTCCGATGATCTGTGCGAGTCTTGGACACTCAGTTCTCCATTCATCTTGCGCAAGAGACAACAGACTTACCTGGCATGTGCCACGACACCGGCCTGTAGCTTTGTCTCGTTCAATCCCAGTTTAGCGGCAACATTGGGTTCAGGCTTGGACGGAAAGGAAATGGTAATATCGCTTTCATGTATAGCCATAGGCCGACCAAGCGACGCAGCTAGATATCTGCGTTTTTCTTAGTTCGGTAAATGATACGCTTGGAAGGATTTCTACCGATCAATCATAAATGTGGCCCAGAAAGTACATCGCTGATAGTGTGCTTGGACGTTATCACCCGATGCCGGTTCTCGTTGAAAATCTATCATTTGGCCAAGTCGTACGACCAGGCCCAGCGTGACCCATGCGCTGTTATATCGACTCGACGCGAGTTCCAGTTGACACTGGAATAGTTATTAGACAGAAAAGTAATGAGCTGAGGGACTCCTTACTTTGAGGAGCTGAGCTTGAAGGACACCTAGTGGCGGAGGGAAGATGCCTTGGACCTTGTCGAGCCTTATTTCTGAAGCTTGCAGGAACTTCTGGCTTAGTTATCTTAGCCCCTTACCTGACAAGACTTCGGCTAGTCACAAACTTACGCCTTTGTTCGCCATGGTGGAAGGGGTTGGTTCTTCCAGGATGCTGTCCAAATGCAGCTGGGAATTTATCAGCTTGAAACGTCCCTCAGGAGAGGTGTCCTAGGATTTACCCCATGCCCATAACCAGCAACAACATTGCCATACGAATGTCGTCTTGAAGCACTGCGTCATCCTCAGCATAGGCTAACTTGAGCACCTCGCAAAGTTCGGCCCGAGGTACATAACGATACGTAACGTTGGCATGCTCGAAGTAGCAATCCACATAGCCTTGAGCAACCTGCTTATCGGGCAGCAAAAGCGTACGTGTAGTGTCTCCAATCTTTGGAGTATCTTGTTCCTGCTTGAATAGGTTTCGCGGGAGCCCTTGCCCGACTTGGGCAAGGTGGCGAGATACTCGTCGCAAAAACGCGTGTACGCTGGCATCTCCTACGACAAGTTTTATTAGTTCTGGTACGACTAGGAGTGGGTTTGCATAGACCAAACGCACCAGAGTCATCATCCTCTTTGCCATCACTGTTACTATCTTCAAGACTGTGGCCCGCGGCAATGGGCTTTGGAGCAGCGGGTTCGCTCAGATCTTCAGCTCTGGTGCTCGGTTGTTCAGTTTGAGCCTCCGAACGAAATCGGTGTCGCTGACGGAGCTGAGCTGGTTAGCATTGGTTGGGTAACTAAACGGGTTGGCCTACCGTATTGTTTCTCTGCACACGATTGTATGATGAATTGTAGGCGCATTCTAGAATTGTCAGCGCTACCCACCACATGACAATGGCGGTTTGATCATGCACCTATGTCAGAGTTTAGACAGCGTGCGCAGGGTTCGAGGCCATCGCATTTAGACTTTCTCTTCTTGCAGGCATCGCAAGCCCTGTCGTTTCATCAGCGAGTGTCAATGGCTGCTGAGATGGCACGAACCTAGTCACGTATTTCTTCTTCGCAGGGGGCGTAGAACGTGACATGGTGACGCGACTATTGTCCATGGGAAGGAAACGATGGCAACATTCTCGAGTTTCGGCCTTCAATCCGTTGACGCGGTGAGCGGCGGGACCAATATCGAGTGGGAAGTGAAGGGCAGTATTGGATGCAAGTTGAGGATGGATATCCGAACCCTGCCTGAAGTGGTGAGTGAGCTGGTGAGTGAGCGGGTGTGGGGTAGGTAGGCTGGGTCTTCCAAGTTGGCGGTCGACACTAATATAAATAAGAGTAGGAAGGCTCGATGGGATGGTACCGCTCATTCTAGTTAAATTACCCAAGTAGGTAGGTACCTGCCTCGGTTACATGGATTTCATCCAACATTGGTACCTGGTTTATTCCAAGTTACGCGATCAAGGAGTTGAGGTTGCAGCTTCTACAACTGGGTGTCATCTACTCTTCAACAACGACTTGGATACACGACAACGCTCATTGCCATGCTTCTATAGTTCAATTCATTCTATGCCTTTCCCGCTGAATGGAATACTTCCACCATGAACCGCTCAACTCCCTTCGAATACTCGTCAACTCCCTGAGTCTGCAGCGTTGTGAGCTCTGCCTTGGAACAGTTCTCCTGAATGTACCTATGATATCCCTCTCGAACGTTGCGATTCTGATTCACCTTGACCATCCCTCGCGCCATGGCTACTCGAACCATATCATCTGACAACGGGTGCGTTCCATGCAGAACCAGCGGTGTCTCTTCCCCCAGTGCCGAATGAATCTTCTCCAGCCTGCGAAACACACATCGTGAGATGATTAAATATTGTACTGGCACCTAAACTCACCTCTCAATCTGCCAGTGCTTCTCAGCACCCCCAGGAGGATAGGGCCCATGAACATTACCAAAGCTAGGTGCCAGAAAGTGAACTCCAGTCTGCTTGACAAAGTCGGCGGCACTTTGAGGGTCGGTCCAGACGCTCTCGAGGTCAATAGTCGGGAGACCATCCTCACCACCCTCCATGCGTCCCAGTTCGGCCTCGACAGTGATTCCCTTCTCCTTTGCCCTGTCAACAACAGACTTGACGTATCTCACGTTCTCCACTTCGTCAAACATGGAACCGTCAACCATGATGGAGTCGAATGCGCATTCCAGTGCGAGATCAGCATCCTCAGGCTTGAGGCAATGATCGAGGTGAATTGCAATGGGGACCGAGGCCGAGTGAGCAACTTCAGCGGCATATTTGATAAACGCAGGTCCTTGGAAATGCATTGACCAAGGGAAAAACTGGATCAACGCCGGTGAGCGACATCGTTCTGCGGCTTTGACCACAGCCAAGACGCCTTCCGTGTTGTAACTACATAGTTGTCAGTCACCGGGCTGAACTCTCAGTCATCGGATCATTCATTGGTTCAAGCCTTACACGCAAAATCCTCCAACGGCGTATCCGCCCTTACGAGCCTCGTGAATGATCTGCCAAGTGCGGTTGTTTTGCGGATATGTCATGATGCTCGTCTAAGCTTGACAATGAGGATCCGAGTCACTCGACACCACGGACTTTCCCATGTCTTTTCATATATACTCTTAGAGCAATATTCTTAATTAACACCCTAGCCGACATAGCCCAAAACCCCATTACTTGCGCAAGGACGCGTGGGTCATTTGGTGAATGTTAGTATCCCGACTTATAATTCCGACACCATCTCCGATGTCTTTTCCGAGTTCTTTTCCGACGAACACCCGATAGCCACGCCAAGACGACCTGATTCATTGGCCATGGAAAAGCTCATTAATCATTTTTGGGTATTATTCGAGGCAAAGAAAGCATCACAAACATACCGGGGAGTCCAAATGTGTGTTGCTGGTCAAATATAGCGAGGAGAATAGCGTCACACTGGACACAATGACAAACAAAGAGTAGTGATTACTTTGCGGCAAAATGCCACCTAGAAACTTTGTTGCCGGCAACAATCACTCGTGAGTTGGTTGCTGATGCACTTAAGTCCTTGACCTATCAACACCCAGGCCTAGTTCTTGACAAGAAGCACAAGAGTAAGGCCAAAACTAACACCCATTCAGATAGACGTCAGAGCTAACTCTAATCGTAGTCATATATTCGGTCGCTCAAAATGGCGACAATCATGTGAGCACGGTCTCTGGAGGTGGTACTGACCACGAACTAGCTCATGCCATGTATGTTGGTCCCCGTACGCTGAGCGCTGCCGTCTCGGGCAACATCTTCGCTTAGCCGGGCGTCGATCAAGTATTGAGTGTATCCGCCACTCAAACCCGTCCGCAGGGACGATCCTCACCAAGAACTACACAGGAGGCATCTTTCATCTTCATCAGGTAGCTCAAAGACTGCGAGCCGAATTAGGGATGCGAGTTGAGACTGGTTGTGGGTGACGGTGTACTACTTGGACGAAGCAAGGTGGGCAAAGTTGGCCGATGAGGCCTTGCCGGCACCGTCTTGATGCACAAGATTCTCGGGCCATGTTTGCCGGCGGAAAGTCATTAGATGATTGCTTGGAGGTGTCACGAAAGGCCAACGATGGTCTGGCCACTATTGCGTCCTCGTTGAACCGCGTTTATCTTCCTCGCACATCTATCTCTCCAACTGACCATGCTAGAGCATCGAGGAGTTGACCCCCGTAGGGTCTGCAGCGGCATGTTTATGACCAGCCTAAATGGCTCAGGTTTCAACAATCCCGGCGATTGTTGAAGGGCTGGGCAAGGGGATAAGTGAAACTAGGAGTCTAGGCCAGATGCATCGAGGTTTGCATTGGGCCAATTGGCGATACAAGTTTCGGAATCTGAGAACATAAGAGGGTCGGAAATATTGAATACGAATAACCTGCCCTGTTCAGCTTATTGCAGTTGACACTGGAGCGGCTTTGATGTATGAAAGCGGATGAAAGGCACAATACTTCGTACATAGCTGGTTGTGACGCTTTTACGAGTACAGACCAAAGTAAAGTGGCGGAATGCATCGTAAATCACAGAGCAGCTCCAAAACAATTGTGTGCCTTTCTCTCCGAACATGGGGTGAGTGATTGTCTTTTTTATCCTTGTCTTTTTCTTCTTCCTTTTGTGTTGCTTGGCTCGAATGCATCGTCTATATCCCTGTCGTTGGGTTGGGTTCCTACGGATGCCAAGTGATTATCAGCTTACACAGACCAGACTCGGTAATTGCGACCAGCATGGTTAATATCGACAATTGTCGGTCAATGGCTTTTCCCCAGGAGCAATGGCCAGCGGGCTCTCTGGGCCAGGTGGAAGGATTCTCTGGAATCGGCAAATAATGTGCCCAGCGCTGCTAGCCAAGGCCAATGCAGCATGGGTGAGGTGGACAAGGCGAGATGAAGTCGATATCCGAGATACGGAACCGAGAATAAGACAAGGAAGGAACCCGGGGTTAGACGGAGAATACGTCTTGGGCACTAACAACCAAGTAGTGGCACCGGCACCAGCACTGCGGCTCATGACAGGATGGATGGGTGTAAGGGAATTTTGACTGGTGACTTTTCGTAGGGCTGTGGCTGAGGCGGCTGACATGCCTCGGTCGCTCCGCTAGAGAGAGGGAGAGGCGGTTGAGACCCTGTACCCTAGGTACCTAGCCATGTAAGGTATGGATGTATGCAGTCAGATGAGCTCTCCACAACATTGGATGCAAGCAACAGCACAACTCGGCACACCGCACCTGATGTCAATACCGAACACCTGGTCCGACGGAGGTCACGACCCGATGAGAATTGACACCGTCTTTGATTGAACCTGTGAGGCCCCTTCTCCGGGGGACTGGGGTTGCGGCACTGGCCTGTTGTGATTGGTCTATGAGCAAGCCATTATCATCTGGAGATTGAGGAGAGACCCTTGGCGACGGCCTTGAATAAAACACGGGGAAGCTCATCTGTGGCTTGATGGTAACCAAAAGTAGCTTCTGATGTTGAGAACGGAGAGAATGTAGAATAGGCTCAACAGAGACCAAGACGAGAGAGCTGAACCGCGAGGACATGACATTATAATTCGATTCATGTCGTCAAGCTTGTTTCCAGGGGTCTCACGGAACATGGTTGCCAACACCTACCCACAAGCCCTGGATGATACAAAGCAAGCAAGGACCAGCGGATCAAACAGTACATAAAACATTCATGTTTCCGTACATGCCCGAAACTTGTTTCTTTCAATCATCACTTACCTGCTGCCGAGTTGGGACTGATTGACTCGAAGAAAAAGACGCGACTTTATGGGATAGTTACCTCAGATCCAGATCCAGATCCGCATGGTGCAAGGCAGGGACTCTAATTGGAAAAAAAAAAAATAAAGGCATCAAATAGTCCTGGATACCTACGTAATAGTCCCTTCAAGGCATTCTGCAGTCAACGACTGACGTATGCCCCCGTATCGCCCGAGTTCTGTCGCTAGTCTGACAGCGAGGCCGCCCAGCACCAAGAACCGCCATCATCATCAGTCTTTGATCCTTGACGAGGATGAGGCACTGTCTGCCCCCATCCTGCACCGCCGCAAAGCAGCAACGTGTTTGCCCAAGACCCAAGACCCGGGGGGGCGTCACCAGCCGCGCCCGGGAGCCCGCTAATGCTGAGACCCTTGGCAATGGGTCCTGGGCACGAGCCCAACAAACCCACTAGCCCACGCTGCCCGTCGTGCATCACGGCGCCTCGTTCGGCTAGTAGTCCTGGGCTAGTCAAGGCCTTGCAAGTCCTCAGGGTTGAGTTCTGGTTCGAGTACGAGATTGAGAGCGAGGTCCTTGGTGTTTTCGGCATCAAGAGACAAAGAGCCAGCAACCACAAGCAGACTCGGCAAAGGACAAGAGCTACGCCCTGCTGTGTCATACACGGGTGAGCGATGAATCAGAGCCAAGGTAGTCATCATTCAAGTGTGGCTTGGTCATTCAATGAGGGAGCAAAAAGGTGAGGTTCCCTCTCTCCCACTCACTAGGTAAGGTAGTTACGAGGTCGCACGCTGTAACTCAGCAGCGGAAGGACCCTCCACTCAGAAACGGCCATGGTCCATGGGAGCTTCGGAGCCTGATTGATCTTCAGTGACGTCTCATCAATCTCACCTTCCTCCCGTGCTCCAGCTGTCTTTCCCTTGCCTTCCCCTTCTCTCATTACCTACCTTACTGCTCCGTCGCTCGCTGGACCCTGCTTCCTCCACCAACCAACCAACCAACCTAAATCTATCCCTACCGCGACGAATATTGCTCTCGTCCCTTTTTTTCCTGCTTCCTCTTCATCTTCCCTCGTCGACCCGACCCGGCTCATCTTGGGAACCGTCACCACAGCTGCTGTCCCACTCCTCACCGCAGCAGCAGCAAGCAGGCAAGCACCAGCAGCACGCGAGGCTCTAGCTCTCACCCTGTCAGAGTGAGAGGGGCTGCCCGCCCAAAACAATCCCGCGCCCGCCGCTCGCCATCTCGAGTCCTCCACACCCACCACGTCCGCGTCCCAAAGATCCATTTTCTCGGCTGAACCCCGACCGCCTCAACTCGGCGCGCCACTCACCTTGTCGCTCTTTTTTGTTTTCGTCGCCGACAACTGTTTCGACTTCGACTTCGTCCTCGTCTTCGTGCCTCTTGGTTCTCCATCTTTCGCCCTGTCCGATACCCCTCAATGCGACCCGCCCGCGCCCATCAGCCCTCGCCGTTCTATACGAGGTAGACGCCCGACCCGCCAGGCCCAAGCGGCTCTGACATTTGCTCTTTGCTCCTGCACACCATTTCCGCAACCTCCGTCATCTCCATCCTTAAATCCCACATCGTCATGTCTTTTCGCGGCGACGACCAGCGACGGTACGGCCATGTGCCGCCCGTGCAGTATCCCGTCACCGGTCGCGGCCAGGACTACCACCAGCAACAACAGCAGCAGCAGCAGCAGGCGTATCGTCAGCAGATGGCGAAGCAGCAGCAGCAGCAGCAGAAGAATCGCAACCTCAGCAACAACCTCAGCAGCAGCAGCAGCAGCAGCGCTACGACGTCGATCTGGGCCGCCGACCCAGCTTCAATGGCGGAGACGACGCCGCTTACCTCGAGCGACCGCTCGACCGCTCGCCAGCCTTTGGCAGCAACCCTGGTGCCGGCGAGGATGAGCTCTTCTTGAGTGGTGCCCAGGCTGGCCGACCAGCCTACGGTTCCACGAACAACGCGCTTTCGGGCTACCAGCATCAATACCAAGATGCCCCTCCCACTCCGACATATTCGTACAACCCTCAGAGCTTTGCGCAAACCTCCAACTTTCCGCGATCGCAATCGACCAATACTCTTCCTTATCGCAATAGCCAGGCTTCGGCTCCGGCCCCGGCCCCGGCTCCTACTCGCTACGCCTCGACCGCTGGCACCTATACGCACCAAGCTTATGACCCCTCCGCTTATGCGAACACCAACATACCTCAACGACAATCATCATACCAGGGATTCAACACTTATGGCCAGGGTTACGCTGCCCAAACATCACCTGGCTACGGCCAGTCGCCAAATTCTAACTACGGTGGTGCTTATTTGCAAACAGCGGCCTCGCCGGCCTTGTCATCTGGCTTTGAGCAACCCCTCCACAGTCCACCACTAAACACGTCAACTGCGGCACAACAGTCATCGGCCTATGATCAGTCATACGGCCAGTACTCGGGCTCAGGCTCCCTATCCAATGGTGCCGGATCTACTCCTTCGTATTCGAGCGCTTCGCAGCCGCCATATCCTACCACAACCCAGATCCCTGTTGGCCCTTACTACTCTCCTAATGAGCATAATTCACTTTATAACAGACCTTCTCGCTCAAATTCGCAGGCCTCACCTGTGGGTTCATTGTCAAATCTGCCAGGATCGTCTTCCCCGGGTGTACAGCGGCACCCAACGAATGCGCCGCTACCGAGTCGGCCTATTGAGGACCCATCTGAGCGTTGGAGCACCGGTCGTCAGCATCATCAAGATGACTATCAAGACGAACATGTCAACGACAACCTCATGCAAGAGTTGGAGCTTGAGCTGGGTGGCTCTAACCAAACCTATCGCCCGCTTCCCGAGCCTTCTAATGGCCAATACAATGACGATGAGATCCACGGCCTGCAGCGCTTCGATTCAGGTGCCACAACAATTCCTAACACAGCTAGCCGCACAACTTCAACCCGAACCGGCCAGACTGCCTATGAACCGGAGGAAGATGACGACGATGCTTATGGAGAAGCGGGCTTGATGGCGATGCGACAAGCCGAGCTCGATGAACAGCGGTTTAGCAATGTTTTTGGATACACAGATATGCCGGTCATGTCGAACCCCGTACCGGAAACCGCACCGAAACCATTACCCACCCATCCGGAAGAGCAAGCACAGAGCAGTGACAGTGATTTTGCTGGCGTGGACTTGGGCATGATGGGTGGCGGCTTTGGTGGTAACCTGACCTACGGCGCCGGCGGCGACGTCGGATCACCGCCTGCCTCGTCAGGCCAGGACGGTGTTCGGCCACTGCCCACGCCAGGCTATTTCAACCGTGCGTATGATCACGGTGAGAGCGTCCCGGCGTTTAAGACGGCAGAGGTGGACTACGGCGGCACGGGTGGCTTGCAGCCTCCTACCGAGCATCGTCTCAGCTTCGACGAAGAAGATGAGCGGGTGTCACTACGTTCCCGCCAGAGTGGAACAGAGTCTCCGAACAAGGATGAACTACAAGAACTGTTTTACCACCCAGGGCTGTCAAATCGACCCCTCCCGGCCATTCCCGGACCTGGTTCTGACAGCAGCTCATTGCTCTCGGTCCAAACCAACAACCGCCAGCCGTACCAGCACTCTTACTCGCGTAGCGCGGGTTCTCAGATTGGGCAACCAGACAACCCAGAGGCTTACTATACCGCCGGAGCTCCATACAACCCGCAACCCGAGCGATCTATCTCTCTGTCTGGGCATAGCCATACTCCTCAAATCCAAACCCCGGCGCGCTCCAGGACTGATGCTGCCGCTGACGAACGGAGGAAACTGGCCCGGCAGCACCAGCATATGCCATCACAAAGCCAAGGGTTCCCAGAGTACGACACCCCCGCGGGTTCAATCGCGGCTTTCGATGGTATCACGCTACCCAGCGGCCGAAAGAAGAAATTCATCCCCTCCAAGCTTAACGCGGCTGACTTCCGACGCTGTCCTGAGCCTTGGGCACTCAGTGGCCTCGAAGCTTGGATTCGTGAGATGGGAGAGGGTGAGCTGGATCTGAAGAGCAAGAGTATTGAGGAAGCCTTGATCAACCTCTTCACTGGCAAGATCCCGATGATGAACGTGGCAGATGCCGAAGTTCTGAGCACTCATGTGGTATCACTGATGCTTGAACGAGGAGTTCTTGTGCCGGAGGAGGAATGGGTCAAGTTTGGAAATGGACGCATTTCTGGAGTGCTTTGGCAACTGACTGGCTCTGGGTGCTATGCACCCAAGGTGCATAATGAAGAGATCGGCGGTCGATGTTACTCGCATCATTGCACTCGTACCCTCAAGAAGGTCGACCTGGAGGAGCTTATGCCCCAAGACACCAAGCCGGCCGACGACTGGCATGTCTTCTACGGCCTCAAGAAGGAAGATTGGGAGTCCAAGCCAAAGAAGGAAGTTGAACGTCAGAACATTCTCCACGAAATTGTGACAGGCGAGGAGAATTACATCAAGCAGCTGGATATCTTCCGGGTATACTACCGTGATCGGCTCCGCGCCATGCAACCTCCAATCCTGAAGCCCGATAAGAGAGACAAGTTCTTGCAAGACGTTTTCGGAAAGCTAGACACCGTTCAAGATATCAACAAGGACCATCTGCTGGCTCAGCTCAAGTACCGACAGCAAGAGCAGGGACCTTGGATCACTGGCTTTAGCGACTTATTTCGAGAATGGATTCGCAAGGCCAAGTCTATTTACGTCGCGTACGCATCAGCATATCCCCACGCCGTCTACTCGGTCCGCAGAGAGCTGGACCGCAACATCATCTTCAAACGGTTCTTGGATGAGATGCAAAAACACAAGGTTGCGTCAAAGCAGGACTGGACGCATTACCTGATTGCGCCGATCCAGCGTCTTCAGCGTTACATCCTTCTCTTGGAAAGCGTCGAGCATAAGATGAAGGGTGATAGCGAAGAGAAGACGAATCTCATCAAAGCTATCCAGGAAATCAAGGTGGTCGCGCACGAGTGTGATGGCAAGGTTGCAGAGCAGAACAAGCGGGTTGAGATGAAAGATCTTAACAGAATGCTTGTGTTAAGACCTGGATTCCATTCCGTCCTGAACATTGAGCAGTCTGGCCGTGTGCTGATCTTCCAGGGCGACCTTCAAAGAATGGGATCAAAGGGAGTGCGCTGGGTCGATACTCATGCTTTACTCTTTGACCATTTCTTCATTCTGGCTAAGACTGTGGTGCCCAAGGACGGTAAAGGGGAGAAGAAATACGATGTTTCCAAGGAGGTTTGTGGACCACTTACTGCCCGATAGCAAGACCACCATACTGACTGATTGCAGCCCATCCCTATGTCCCTGTTGTTCCTCGAGAGCATGAACGATGAGCCAATCCAGAAACAGAAGGGCATCACCGCCCCCCTGGGTCGAGCTGCAGCAGCCTCTGCCTCTAGCACCCAACTCAACAAGGTGACGACCAACACGGGCCGACCTGGCCTGGAGCACGTGGCGACGAACTCATCAATCGGCTCTGGCCTTACGCCAACCGGTTCCAACGACACCGAAGGCAAGATCTTGTATCCTTTCAGGGTCAAGCATCTGGGCCATGAGGTATATACGCTTTATGCCCCCTCGGCAAGGGATCGGACAGACTGGTGCAACAAAATCATTGAGACCAAGACTAGACACGCCAAGGGTCTCTACTCCCAGAACGCTGAGCCTTTCCGACTTCGTGTCCTAGCGGATACCGGTTTCCATTATGATGCCACCTCAATCTACGCCAAATCCGCAGGTGTTCCAGTTAAGGGCACGCCACTTGACCGGTCCATCCAGGAACTGGAAAGTGTCTTAGGACCAGCTCAAGGTGTCCCCCCAGTCTGCCGTGCCCAAGTCAATTGTGCCACTGGCTTCACTGCCTTTGGCAAGTCTGTGATCGCCATTGGAACCGACTATGGTGTTTATATCTCGGAGCCGTCTAACCCTCGTGGATGGCAGAGGGTATGTTTGAATGTTCTATCGATTTGACTCAGCTAACGTTTGCGTTTTTAGACGGTCCAAGCAACGCGTGTTACACAAATCGCCGTTCTCGAAGAGTTCTCGGTCTGTGTGCTCATCGCCGACAAGAACCTCATTTCTTATCCCTTGGATGTGATTGCCCCAGTCTCGGATTTTTCGGCACCCTTGAACGACAACCCCCGACGAGCACCGCAGAGACTTGCCAAGGATGTGACGTATTTTGCCACGGCCAAGATGAAGGACCGCATGTTGCTGTTTTACAAGCGCAAGGAGGGCTTGCACACGTCATTCAAGGTTCTTGAGCCCATCTTTCAAAAGTCAACCGAGAAGAAGTCGCGGCTATTCGGTGGGCGCCGGCCTGGTGGAGGAAGTACCGAGACGTTCCGTGACTTTGACGAATTCTTCTTCCCGACCGAGTGCTATTCCCTGAGCTTGTTCCAAACCTACATTGCGGTGGCAACAGCCAAGGGAATCGAGATGCTTACGCTGGATAAGAAGCAGCCCATGTCGATTCCAGACCTCAAAGCACCCGCAATCGCCAATATTGCCGGCCGTATCCGAGACCAGCGCCCTCTTGGCATGTTCAGGCTCAACGAGAACGAATTCATCCTAACATACGAGGACTGCGCTGTGTACGTGGACAAGCATGGAGATGTCAGCCGAACGCTCATCATGGAGTATGCCGGAAAGCAGAAGAAGGCCCGAGGAGCGACCATGTACGGACAGTACCTACTCCTCTTTAACGAGGATTATGTGGAGGTGCGGAACGCAGAGAACGGACGAATGCGACAGATCATTGCTGGCCGAGACGTCCGCGTCCTCGATCTCGGCGTTCGTGGGCCTACGGGCAGGAGCACATTAAACTCTCAGTCGCAGAGCAACGGCTACATGCAGTCATCGAGTGGCAGCGAAGGGTCTAAGGGCACTGTCAAGATTGCCATGTGCCATCCAGAGCTTCCGGGCCGGCAGATTGTCCTAGAGATGCTCCTAAATGATGGGCACACAGAGAAGTAAGTTGGAAAAAGGCGACGATGGTTATGATGACGACGGCCTATGTTACCCCCCTAATGTGGGGATGATGGAATTGGAAGATGACTGAGACGAGATGATGGAGCGAACAATGTTGGCATCCATGAGAGTAGGAGAAGGTGCCTTTTTACTCATGTACATATTACTTGTGGTTCTTCGCTTCTCTTGTAAGGCACCCCAGCAGGGCCATGAAGAGCTTAGGGGGAGTCTAGCCATTGGATCTCGAGATGGAAGGGAACTTTTTGTATGCATGGCGTTTATAGGCGGTGTGCAAGGTTTGATGGTGTCATATGAATGCCATTGTGAACGATACCTGTGGGGGAAAGATTAGAGAGGGAACGATTATGAACAAGGAGAAGCAGATGACATTTATAGTCGGACTTGTCCCTGCATGAGGTGCCGTGACACCATGTTATAGACTAAAGACAGTGACTGTTCCCTTTCCATGAGTTTATTCTTCGGGGCCCCGAGCCCGAATAGTGCATAGCGGCTATCCTCTAATTTGCAAGAGAAAGAAAACAGACGTTTGTGCCTAGAGCGCCGTCTCCAGGTTGATCCCGGATCCACCCTCCTCCTCCTCCTTTAACAGCAACTACATGTTACCTAAATCATGTCTCGGCCCAGTCCCCAAAGAACGCATTCCTTTGAAGAAAGTCATCACCATTTTTTTGCCATCCAGTTCCACTGTTGGGTATGTATGTAAGCGTGCGTGGGGGCGGAAGTGATGGAGTTTGGTTGTGTAAATTTGTCGTGCCGCTCTGTGCACTTAGGCCTTGACCTCCTTGATGGTCTGCTTGGCGTCGGCCTTGATGTCTTCGATGGCGCCCTGGAGGCCAGCCTTCTTAGCAGACTCGTACTTGGCGATTCGGGTGATCTGGACGAGGCCGACCATTCCAAGGAAGAAGTTGACGGCGGCAAGACTGTTGAGTAGAGAGGGGTATGAGTCAGCTTGGCACCTCAACAGACAGCGTGGCCAAGGGGAAGCAAGAGGGAGAGGAGAAGGGGTCCATACAGGTAGTTCTTGGGCTTGATGATGAGGCACCAGCGGGTCCAGATGATGCCGGTGCAGGTCAGGGCAAGATTCTGGGTGAAGGAGAGCTTCTCGGCGGGACGAGCGAAGTCGGAGATGCCGGCAAGGACGAGAGCCCACTGTAGAGTGAGCCGGGTTAGCAATTGCACGTATCGCAGCTTGGGTGTGATTGATTGATTGATTGGCTGGGATTGCCTGAGCAGAATGTTTTGGGGGTGGTATATATCATTGGAAGAGTATCGTCAACGAACCTTCATGACGGGAGCCCTACAAGCAGGCATATCAGCAAAAGGTGCATCCACGAGCTTCTGGTGGCAGAAGCATGACGGCGATGTCTACTTACCAAAAGTGGACCGTCTTGAAGCCAACCTCGCTCTCCCACATGCGGTTAAACCACGACTGCTGCTGCTGGTGGGCGCCGTCGGTGCTCTGCCATCGGCGGCCGCTGCCTTGGTAGAAGTTCTGGCGGGCCTGCGCGCGGAAGGCCTGTCGAGCGGGAGCGCCGAGGGTGGCCTGGCGGAAGAGAGGGCGCGAGGCGCGGAAGAGGGCGTTTGCAGGGGAGGCCATGGTTGTAGTTGTGGTTGTCGCTGGTGTTGTGCTAGAAAAGTTGCGATATCAGTATCAAATTCACTAGGTAGATACGGATGGAGTCAGAGCTATCCATCCACCCAATGCGCGCGCTGCTTGTGAGTGGCCGCGACAACGACAACTCAATTCAGAAATGACGCAATTGGGTCTGGGTCTCGTCAAAAAAGAAGAAGCCGTAATGACATACACTTTTTTATCTTTTTCCTTTGGGGAGAGGGGAGAGAGGAGAGAGGCTTCCAGGGACAAGGGAGAGGGGGACAGAAAGAAGAGGGTTCACAGAAGCTTGAACAAGACGAGACGTTGGGGCAAGGGTCGGTCGGTCACTGTCTTCCCGAGACCACCTGCGCAAACCGGGCCCCAAAATTTTGGGGCGTAACCTCACCTCACTCGCAAGCGGGAGCCGGAGGCCGGAGTTACGGTGCGCCCGGGGTTAAAGGGGTACGTACCTACTCCGTACCTAGGCTGCTGCACGTTGCCGACAGTGGAGGTGGGGGAACCTGAGCGGGAAGGAACCTGGAACGTCAGCAGCCAGCGGCACCGGAGGCAAGACGATGATGAGTGGGGGGTACTTGCATAATTCGAGTTATGCAAAAGACACACCTTGTGCAACGCCGCCCTTTAGTTTATTCCGTAGCCCGAAGAGCCTCATCTAGAGCATCCTTGCCAACCACAAGCTCGCAATTACTTAGCAATTCAAGATCGACCCATCTCCCTCTCGCTGCGCCCACGACCGACGGTCAACGACACGTCCTCCCCCTCCCACCAACTCGCCCACAATGACTGCCAAGTACGCCTTCACAAAGTCCCTCCGCGAGGTGCGATTCCTCTTCTGCCAGACCTCGGAGCAGAGTGCGGCTGTTCGGTACGTCTCTCCTCTACCCGCCTCCCTCCGCAGCAGCAGCAGCGATATATGCGACGCACAACGACAATCGATACGATAGCAAGTCAATTGGATGAGGAGGGCTATGCATGGCATTGGGAATCGGCTACGAGTTGCATACGAGCAGAGCCAGTGGACTGACAGGTCTTGGTCGCCAACAATACAGGTCATTCCTCACCCGCGCCTACCCTACCATGAAGCGAAACAACCCCAACATCCCCATCCTCATCCGTGAGGCCGCCGGCACTCAGCCCAAGGTTTACGCTCGATATGGTGCGCCTCCTTCAGCGGCCCTAGACCGAGCCTGGTCCACTAACGTCGCACAATCGCAGACCGAGGCACCGAAAAGTCCCAGATCCTCGAAGGGCTATCCGACAAGCAGATTGAGGACGCTGTCACCGGGCTGGTTCAACCTGCTCAATAAACGAAAGAGGGCTTTGCGCGTGTACTTGGAAGCGGGAATCAGCAGGAGGGACCTCAACGCCGAGGCTTTGGGCGTCTACCTAACGCCATGAAATGTATATATGGGTCAAAATAACATGCAACAAGAAAGAGCATTGTACCACCATCCACCAACACCACCCTCTCCTTCCACACCTGCTAGTCGTCTATTTATTGGCATAGGTATCCATGCCAGCCTGCCCTAGGCGCCAATCCTATGCCAGGCTCAACTTACAGCAGTCACTCATGTCACCCAACGCATCCATTTCTTGAATTGCCATTGTCATCTCTTGTGGCTAATTACCGTGGACAATCCAAACTGCCCACGTCCAATACAAGCTCTCAAGGAATTCCTTTCCCTACTGTCTTCGTCAATCCTGTGATTACTAACCCCAAGCCAAGTCAAATGTATAACATCAAAACCAATGCATCTGTTCTGTAAATGCCCTTTTGCCATGCTTCCTCATGTCTTGTTCATCAATATTCCACGAGTTAATCCTTTCCAGGAAGCGAATCTTGTCCACAAGCACCCTCTTCTACCATCGCCTTCTTCTTTGCGCTCCACACCGATGGCGTCTGTGGCTTCGAAAGCGCCCGCTCCCGAGGCCCAGGCAACGATGGCCAGCCCTCATTGATCAAGCCAGGCTGGCTCTCCTTAGCTGCTTTCCTCTCGGGCGTATGGGGCACATTGTGATTCTTCTGCTTCACTTCGTGCTTCTCTTCCATCTTTGCTCCCGAAGTGACAGCCCGATCCTTGCCCTTCCCACGCTTGTTACCCTTAAATCTCTCCTTTCTCCCCTCCCCGGATGCTGCAGATTCGTTGTTGCATGTTTGCTTCTGCACGGCCTCTGAGAGGGCTCGCTGGTGTTTGCGGGGCGTGTGGTTCACCGTGTCGGTGCCTTTGCCTTTGTGTACAGGCGTTTCCTGTTTGTGCAGTTCCGTTCCCCGGTTCTGTTGAGGCTCGGGCGCAACATCACGAACATTGTCACCTAGATGTCGAGAAGGGCTTGGCCTGTTGGAGTCAGGTTTGCTGACGTTCTCTGGTCTTGTTGGCGAGACAAATTCCTGAGCCTTGGGGTTGAGGCGACTTTTTGTGCCACTCTTGACCCCATTCATAGTCGACGAGCCATTATTCATAGAGCTTGTTGAGCTTTCGGGGTCAAATTCTGCCAATGTAGATGAATCTTGGATGTCGACATGTTGTTCTGCAAGTGTTGGCCCGGTCATTAGGGCGCGATGGCGCCGTTGCTTTCCGATTCGAAGTGAGCCTCCTCTACCCACTCTAAACCCCTTGCGGCCGCGCGCATCTTCGTCAGGTGAGTGGGAGCCATCTAGATCCTTTTGTGTTGATTCCTGGTTGTTAGGGGTTGGGTTAGGGTGGTCATCAAACTTCTGGCTCTGATCCATAGAACCAACGCCAACAGCATGGGCAACCTCTCCATGATCTTGTTTGGTATGTGACAACGAGATAGAATCCTGATCTTCAAGGAGTCTCATGGGTTCCAGTCTGGCGGGAACGACTAGTTGTGGTTGCTCATTCAAGACATGCGGCGGCTGAGGATGGGGCAGTTCGTTCCCCCGAGATACTGCATGCATCTGGTTTTGGGAGGCAGGGGGGGGCTCCAGTAGATTCCCTTGGAGGTTGCTCGCCTGTCTTGACTTCTTCTTCTTCTTGTTAGACTTCTTCCCTTTACCCTGAGGCTGAGGGTTTGTGGGAGCTTGCGCTTTGTGGTCTAGAAGAGGGACTTGAGCAGATGGTTCGCATCTCTTCGAAGAAGCCTTGTCAGTCGTCATCTTTGTCGGCGTGCTCAATGTAGAATCACGGGAGATTCCGTCGCCTCGCCGTGGCTCTTTTGGCGCAGCAATTTGGGTTTGCTTCGACGTCTTGGACTGGAGCATAGCTTCCCCAGTCATAGGAGGTTCCGCATGGCTGCTTTGGGGTTGGTGAGTGGTCGATTCACTACCCTGAAGAGATCCTTCCCTGGCTTCCTCAGTTTCTTGGTTTGAGGGGATGGCAGAGGGGACTTCTTGCTCATGACGTGAGGCAAGTTGGCCAGAGCTTTTCTCGGGAGACGGCTCGTACACGCTGCCAGACTCAGGCGTGAAGGTTACTACTTGAGTTGGCGATGACACATCCGATCCGTTAGTGCTAAGCTCAAGCTTATCGCCCTTATGAAGCCGCAAGCTTGCATCTTTAGGGTTAGCACTGCCAACCTTGGGTGCTAAAGGGAGTTTGGGTTTGTGGGAGTTCAGAGGCATGGAGATCTTGGCCCATGCTTGCTGTCGTTCCTTAATCTCGTCCTCCGTGAATATACTTGGTACGCGCACATGGTCGGCTTGGTCCTTGGTAATTTCCGACTCTGGATGAGCCTTGTTTCGAGGTACCACACCCGTTGTTGGTTGAGTTCGTATGCCATTAGCGATAGGCGGACAGCTGTGCTGTTGATTCTTGTCATCTTCCACAAGATCAGGTCCGGATGATTGAGAGCTTGTATGAGTGATAACAGGATCTTGAGGATTCTGGGCAACCTTCGGGGGGGTGTTAGGCAACGAAACGCGAGCTTTGACTCCAGATCCCTTGCTTCCATTACTGTGAGGACTAGTAGATCCATCACGTTCAGCATCTTGTATGTCGTCCAAAGCTTCCTCGGCGCGCGGTTTTGACTGCAGTGTTTCCAGGGAAGACACAGGCCGAGCGATTCCATCAAACGGCGAAGAGATTGTTCTCTTCTCATGGTACAAGAATCGAGGTGGGTGAAGTGCGGTTTGTTTGCCACCAAGAGGTTGTTCAGGGAAAGGATGCCGGACAAAAGCTGACATGCCGGCGGGGGTGAATTGGTGAAGGTAGGTCGAAGCTCCATATTCTTGGGGCATCATCTGAATGCTGGCGGTAGCTGGGTCTATGGTATTAGGTAGAGCATGAGGAGCAGCATGAGAAGCAGCAAAGACGCCTAGACCAGCCATCGTCATCGGAGGATTGATCGGGTGAGGAGGGAACGCCGGCGCACCCGAGGGGTGAACGACTGGTTGAATTACACCCTCTCGGCCACTAGCCCTGTGAGAATGGATCCATTTCGAGCGCAGTGCGGGTGAGATTGTGATTGACAACCCTCTGTCAGGCATACTACCTCCGCCAATCGTGAGGGCTTCCACAACAGATTGTTCATTGCGAAATCTAGAGCGAGTCAGTGATTGATCTGGTTTTGATATTAGCAACTTACAGGGCGATGAAGTTTCCAGGGTCTTTGGAGGCAACAGGATATACATCATCGACAAATCCATAACGGTCACTCAGGCCAAATTTGATCCGCGTTTGCAAATCAACGGTTGGGTCATTCCGATGACCCTCCACTTTCACGTGTACACTGCGGTTCCGCCTGTTACACATCTCACAAGTACAAGGGACATACTCATTTATCCCAAGTGCGCTCTGGACGTTCTGGCATGTTACTGGTGTCAGGTTTGAGCCCTGTCGACGCCAGGTAGGATTATTCCAGGGTCCTCCATCACGCTTCTTGTTTGCGAAAGCTAGGTCCGGTTGATGCTGAACAGCTGGAGCTGTGACGTTTCGTTGGTTGATAGAAGCGCGGCGATTGCCCCTGCGAAGCCCGCCACGCTGATAACCGCCACGGTTGGGTGTGGAGGGGAGCGGGTGGAAGTTCTCGGCTCGATACTGGTGAGGCCATTGACCTTCGTTCGACTCGAAACGATCGAATCGAGAAGACGTACTGTTATCCCTGCCCCGGCTCCCTGTGAACCCCTTCTGTGAAGCATGCGATGGTTGCAAAGACTGGGGACGATAATCCAGACCAGTTGGAACATCCAGGCTTTGAAGAGTTGAATAAGCTCCCTGAACCGCGGGGCCTGTTAGGTGCGTTGGGCGTGCCACCAGGTGCTGGTCTGAGTTACTGATTGCCGAAATGTTGGCTCGAAATCCTGAGCCAGGTCTCTGTGACTGGACCAAGGATTGACCCTCCACTGGACAATGCGGGCCAGTCGAGTCACTAGTTGTAGAGCGAGCGGTAGGTCGATTTGGCCGCTGGCCCTTCTTCTGTTCCTTACTTTTACCTGCCGATGGCTCTGCATCATTGTTCTTGCTGGGTCGGGCGATTTGATTTTCCTTCAGGGGCTCTAGAGTAGCCTGAGCTGATTCCTAAGCAGCTAGGGGGCCACCTGATGATCTCCTGCTAGCATGGTCGATAGCTTTGAGACCATTCACAGTCGAGTCAGATGTTGTAGCAAGTTCCGAGAAACCCATGACGGCCGAGGAAGGTAGTGAGGTGGTCACGATAGTCTTGGGGCCTCCTTTTGCCGATCGTGGGTTGTTACGTCCTGGTCGTCTGACTTTGGTTGGAGTAAGGGCATCAAAGTTTTCGTACTCATCATCGCCAAGGCCATTGCCATTGTCTTGCATGCCTGAGGCAGCAGTCTCGGCCGTAGCAGTTGGTTCCCAAGATGATTCGACGGGGAGTGGTAGAGTATAGCGAGGGATAGGCTCAGTCGATTTGCTCCTGATCTCTGGCGGCACTCGAAGGGTCGGTGAGCTGGCAATCCTGTTTACTGTAGACAGTGGCTTTGACGCAACGGTTGTCTTGCAGCTACCGTGGGCAATCACTGGACCTGCAGCGGCTGCTGACTGTTGGAGTGCTTCTACCGCGCTGGATACACGCTTGCCCCCAGGGGGAACATAGTAATGCTGACCATTATGCACAATAACAGGGGCGTCCGCGTTCTTGGACGTAGGAGAGCAGTGATGAGACCTGGCTTCTGGCGGTGAAGGAAGACCAGTAGGGGTAAAGACCGTTTGTCCAGCTAGAATCATTAGCTATGGATCACCAACCCAGTCACTGATTTAGACATACCTAACCAGTTCTCGAGGTTATTGTTCATATATGACGAAACTAGATGGTTAGGTTTCGCGTTCTGCGTCAAGCTCCCGCCCGAAATCAAAATTCCGCGCCGGTGCTTCAGGGCATTCGCGATCAGAGGCATTGCGTCATCTTGAATGTTACCGATCTCCCTCCAGTCTGCATCAGTGAGCAGAGGTAGAAGGGGACCCTGGGATTCATCCCATTGCAGGAGTCTCTGCTTGTTTTCCTGGTTGGCCAGCCACTCGTCTGCCCAATGACCGATATGGACAGCGAACTCTTTGGTGAGATCCATATAAATGGTCTTGTTTTCGTCGAAAAGATGGTTGATTACATTCCAAAGGTTCAGGGCACCGTACTGATACAGGTCAAACGCATCAAAATACGTCCACAGGCTATCCCAACAGTACGGCTGCTGCATACTCTTCATGTGGTCCCAGTACAGTTTGCGCAGAGAGTTGCTGACAGCTTGTATCTCGTCTTTGGTCCAGAGATGAATCCGGCGCTGAGGAAGGAGATGCTGCATCTGGCGGAATGGTTGCTTACCATTTTGGGTCGAGAAAATGGCCGCCGCATGGGGTCGTGCAGTTGTGTAGAAACCTACGGGAAGGTAGTCCTCAAGGTAAGTTTGAGCAACACCCTCGGCCCCAGGTGTCTGGAGCATCTTGTAGTAGTTGGGCAAACCGCTGGGATAAAACTCAGTGAATGCAGCTCGCAGGTTGGGCGGCTGGTCCTTAGCGTAGACCCGTGGGACGAAATTCGGCTGCAGAAGAGGTGGCGGATGTGCCCACGGCGGCGACTCCCCCGCGTGGAGAGGATGAGGTTGAGCCATGATGCTCCCTGTTTGCAGCGGTCAGCAGCTATTGGGGATGTGATGCGACGTTTGCGGTTCGAGCGGTGGAAGAAGCTCGTTATGTCCATCGTAAGCCAGGCGCTTTCGCCTTCAGCTAGGAGAAGGGGACAAGCGACATTGCACTGCGGGAGACGATACAAGGGGAGATGCCCAGAGAGGGTCAGGACGCTTACCTTCTGGAAATGAAGGGACACAGCCACGAGCTGAGATGGTGGATGTGAGGAGATCTCTTGGGTTGCAGGTCGCAGAATGAGGAGTGCGAGAGGTAAGGGTTGGTCCTTCCGTTGAAGAGCGCGGAAAGGGAGTGGACAAGATCGAATGCGAACCGCGTCGACTTGTGCGAAGAGAGAGTGAGGGTGAAGAGATGGAGAGAGAAGAAGAAAACAAGATGACAGATAAACAAAAATAAAACTCAAAACGAGCGGCAGAGTTGGGCGGCAGCCTTCGTCTTTGCAGTCACTGGCGCTGGCACTGGCACTGGCACTGGCGGCTCGCGGGCAGTATGGATTGAATGATGCCAGGCGAGCATTCAATCTGATTCCCCCTAACAACAGCCGCCTGGCCTCGCATGCGCCGTGATAGCAGGCGGCCAGCCCAAACAATGAATGACGAGAAGGGCAAAATCCCCAATCCGGGTCTCGTCAAAGATCATGGCGATTGTTGTGGGTTTTATTATCACAAGGACAAAGAACCCAATCCGCTCAGACGACAGGGATCCAGGGATGCTTGCTGCTGTTTCCCGCTGCACATGGCCATGGTTTCCCGCCACTCCCGTCCAGATGGAATCTGTTTGCACTGTTTTCTTTGCCTTCTTTGGTTTCCCCTCGTGGCATCTCGTTCTTGGAGGACAATGGCAGTTCGACTTTGTTGGGCTAGCGTGAGCCAGGGTAAGAGGAATACATCGACTTGGAACGGCAGCCCGTTGAAAAGCTTCTCGCCCCTTTGGCGGATTTGCTCTCGTCGGCTACCTACATCTAGCGAATAGCCTATCATTGATCAAAGGCAGGGAACTGACTCACAGTTTCAACCGTAGCCGCCTTGACACAGCATCCCAGAAATCAAGTCACTTCAGGGTCGCAAGGTCAACATGAATTTTCATCATCGGATAGTGCTGACTGCTGGTGCAGACAGACAGGCACTCGTTATATACAAGAAGGGGTTTGGTGTGACGTTTTGTACATGAACACAAAGAATCAGAGAAATCACTTCTGGGCATTCAACAACTTGAGGATCTCAGACTCGTTATCGCCTGCAATGGCCTTGCCATTGTTCCAGTCCACAACCTAGACGCACTGTCAGTCAAGAACTGCCCACAGGACAGACAAAACGTACCACTGGTCGGAGAAAGTTCTCTTTACTCTCCTTGAACTTCTTCAAAGCATCCTTCTCGGTTTTGGCGCCCTTGACGATATTGGAAATACCGCCGGTCCCGACATACTCCAGGATCGTCTTCACCTGGTCCTCAGTAGGAGGATCCTCTGTGACATTGAGCTCAAACTGCTCGCGTGAGGGCTTTGTCTGGGCAGAGTGGTCGCTCGCTTGATCGATCGTGGCGCCAGCAGTCGCATTGGCGGAGACTTGCTTGAGGAGGTTGGCAACCCTCACGGAAGCCGGAGAGCTAGCCTTGTGAAAGACCGTGACGATGTCGAGTGTCTTGTGCTGCATGAACCGTGAGCAATTGTTTCCACTGATGATTCCTGGTAGTTACTTACGAAACGAAACATGTTTGCTTAATTCGCAATGGTTCAGAAGGTATATGGGGGGGAAACCTATTGCTTGAGGCAGATGCGGTTCTGGACTTGAAGAGAACCAGGTTGATGTCGGAGCTCCGATTCGGGATAGCTGATAGCTTCGTAAAGCTGCCTGTCACGCCGAATGATGATGACTTAATGGCTCGGTCTTCCGGGTGGCCCGTGCGTCGCCGTGTCCTCCTCCCCCCACCAGCCAACCTTCGGCGTAAAATAAACCTTGTATAATTCTTAACCAAAACTTCTCTAGAGATATAGTAATTCTTAGAAGAAGGAAGGCTATGATTATTAAATCCCTAGATTATATTATCATATTAGTTAATTTGAGTCTCACTCATTCGAAGTCGTTTGCCTAAATTAATGCGGAGCGTAAGGAGCATATGGTGGGTGGCTGGTCTGGTGTATTTTTTACCTCGTTGCCAGCCCACCGAAGCTTGCAGGCGGGAGCAAACCAAAACAAGCAGAAACCCAAACAAGTGAAGAACTCGATTTTTCGTAATGCCACAGTAAAGTAAGTCACGTTTGCTATGGGATAATCGATGGCTACGCCTCTCCTTAAAATGGGCTCGGGTAATACTCTCAAGCACTGTCTGGTGCGTCGTGATTCGTTTCCTCTTAGACGTTGCGTAGAAAGATAGACGCCCGTGACAGATATCTACTCAACGTGTAACAATCAGACATAGTTGTTTGCTAGCATACTTTTTTCATGCAAACATGTTCCATTCTAGATCTATTAAATCTATTGATACCTTGCGATGGTGATGTGTAGTCTGAATCGCGGAACTAGAACGATTGGGGCCTTCTTAATCACCTAGCAAAAAGCTCTTATCTTGGATAGACTGGCACAATAAAGATTTCAGACGCAAATAAGGTCTAATTGGACATCGCAGCCTCACGTGGTGTCCCTCCTAACACAGTGCTACGTACTCAGTCGATCAAAAGACTGCGTTGCCCCTGGTCATGATGGGCCTGGAAATTGGCACAATTGCCAAGCGCGTGTAACAGTGATCGATCATAAATTCCACAAAGTCTAAAGAAAGAGCCAAAATGTTCCCCTTGATTCTATGACGTACAGATCGCGATGTGAGAGTTACTGCGACCAAGGACCTTATAATGACGTCTTCTATGAAGTCAGGCTGTGGAGACGCCCATCGTGGCGGCTCATTGTCTAAGTGAACTACAAAAAGGTCTCCAGATCGAAGTAAGGTTCTCTTCATGCTACATCCATCTCATCATCTCTTTACATTCCACATTTTACACCGTTCAACCCCCCATTCACGCATATCATCATGTCCGGAAACTCCAGTGTTGGCAACCGTGGCGTCTACGAGGCCGGCGACCAGAGGAACGCCCCCGAGTCTGAGAGAGAGACACATGAGCGATTCCATGAGGGTGTCGAGAACTCGCATCTTCGCAACGACCCCAGTAAGACTAAAATAAACACCAAGACGGCAAGACATGAGTGTTGACAACATGGCAGAGGATGAGCGATCGATTGCCAATCGGTTAGCCGCTGAAGAGGTTTGTCAATACTTGCCCACTACCAGTCAGATTCTAATCAACAGTAGAAAAGGGAAGAAGCTGGTGATGATCTCGAGACTGAACGCCTAAAGAAGGATCCTACCCTACCTGTATGTACAATGATATTATACGACTGGCCTTACACTGACGACAACCAAGGCTCGCGCGCACGGCAATGAGCCGTCAAAGGGCGCCAAGATCGACGCCCAGATTCAAGCTGAGGAAGAGAAGGAACTTGAGCGAAAGGGCAAGGCATAAGGAGAATATTAAAAACGTCCACTTGATCGCAGGCAAATGATTTGGGCATCAATGAATTCATGATCGGAATTAATATTTCAACTATTCTAATGAGCTCGTCGTGATATGTCCATGCCTCAAAACATCAAACAGAGCTGTCGGGGCGTTGACAGATGATGCCAAGATTGAACAACCTCGTCGGTTTGGTGATGAGGTTCAGGAGATTACGGAAACTCGTGCATCACTGTTGATAATTGTCAGCCATCCTGTGCAACAAGCGAGGCGCAAGGATAAATGAGAGAGAAAGGTGCTCAGAATATGTAAGAAATTGAATATCAGCTAGCCGCCCAATTTAGCTACTCCGGCGAAAGAGAGCCATCGAGCAGTATCAATCGCAAATTACCTCATCCTAGTACGGGTGAAGTGTGGGAAGGAAAACAAGCAGGTCGGCTTACCTTGATGCGCTCAGCAAAGACGGTGTTTTCGTCAACTTCTACAGTTACAGAAGAGATTGGCGGAAAGAAAGCTGAAGTCGTATGGAAATTTTCTTTTGAAGCTCTAGGCCAATGCTGGTCCGTGCACACAAGGGGTCCGCGTCCCTGGGCCGGAGCACGGCAAAAGGTAGTTCCGGAGATTTTAGTTAGGGCACAGGATGATTTTCTGCCCGCACATGTGTGATAGCCGAGCCCATCAAAAAGTCTTTAGCGATTTCAAGGTCCGCGAGGCTCCAGCAAACAACCAACTAACGGGACAGCATTATCGACAACTGGTATGAACCTCGACCCCTACGACCGCAGTTGCATTCGAACAATCACTGCGCGCGAATTTTGAACACGCGACTAATCGACCACTGCATAGATCACCGTCACAATGGGCGACGCAGTCATTGAGGGTTCGAACTGGCGCCTCGTCGAGGTTGGCCGAGTCGTTGTCATCAACGGCGACCACCCCTTCGCCGGCCGCCTGGCCACGATCGTCGAGATCATCGACCACAAGCGAGTAGGTTTCGCCTGCTCTGTTTCCCCCTCGACACACGATATTGACACGCAAAACAGGTTCTCGTTGACGGTCCTTCCGCGAACCCTGACCTCGCCACCCCCCGACAAGCCGTTCCCCTCACCAAGGTCCTCCTCTCCTCCCTGAACGTTGAGGGCCTGAACCGCGGTTCCCGAACTGGTGTTGTCCGAAAGCTCTGGGAGAAGTCTGAGATCGACTCCAAGTGGGAGCAGACCAACTGGGCCAAGAAGCGGGATCAGATTGAGCGGAGGAAGGGTCTCACCGACTTCGACCGCTTCAAGGTTCTCCGACTCAAGAAGCAGCGACGATTTGAGGAACGCAAGGCTCTTGCCAAGATCAAGGCCTCCGCATAAATGGGTCATTAAAGCTGGAGTCATGGAGGTGCTGGCAGGTCGGGTTTAGATCGAGAGGCACGGAATTGGGCAGGAAACACATCACGGCGGCATAGAGGCTGCTGGATTCTCTTTTGCTCCGTTCTGGAAGGCTGTATGTCACATTTCATCGTCATGATGAACGGCGTCAATACGGAAATTCTGAGATCAACTGAATTCACAGCATGAGGAGCATTGAAAAGACTATGGATCATTGTGAAGTGTAGCCAAAAATAAAAGCAAATGAATACCCAAAAAAAAAAATCCCATAACAAAAAAATACTTGTCTTCATGCGCTCTCTACCTACCTCTGAAGTGCCTGTCCTAAAGCCATTCCAATTTTTGTCGTCATTCCAGGTTCTGAGGGGAAAGAGCGCTGAAGAGCGTGATTACCTAATGAAGTTTAGTTCCCACCTCCCACCAAGCCCTAGAATTATCAGTGTGCGATATTCCCATCACAAAACGACGACGACGTGAGAGACTCGGCCAGCCAAACAGACGTGACTGGGACCAGCAAACAAGTAAGTGCGCAGCTACCGTTTGATTTATTGTACTTTGAAGTCGTCATTTTGGCGGTGGTGACAATTTTTTTTGGCTACAAAGTCTTTCACCAAGGAATTGCTACCGAGGTCAAGTTACTAACATCTACGCCCGCACCAGCCGCCAAAATGTCGAACCCCCGCGTTGAAGAACTTCCCGACGAGGAGCCCAAGAAGACTACCGTGGAGGAGCACGAGGACGACAGCAGCGATGAGTCCGAGGCCGAGGAGGTTGGCGAGGGCCAACTCCCCGCTGGTTCTACCGCTGTGATCCACAACCGCAACGAGAAGAAGGCTCGCAAGGCCCTCGAGAAGCTGCACCTTACCCGCATCCAGGGCATCACCCGTGTCACTCTCCGCCGCCCCAAGAACGTGAGTGCTGAGGGATCCCGGTCGAGCATCGTGGAGGGGTAAATGAGGGATCATACTAAACCACGTGCTTCAGATCCTCTTCGTCATCAACAACCCCGAGGTCTACAAGTCTCCCAACAGCAACACCTACATGTGAGTCGCTGTGACAACCGGGTATGAGATTCATGTCTGACGTTTGCTACAGTGTTTTTGGTGAGGCCAAGATCGAGGACGTCAACGCCGCCGCCCAGCAAGCTGCTGCTCAGCAGCTCGCCAGCGCTAACGCCGAGGCTGAGCACGCTGGCCACAACCACGGCGAGTCCAGCAAGGCTGCCGAGACTGCCGAGGACAAGAAGGATGACGACGACGACGAGGAAGAAGAAGACGATGACGAGGAGGTCGATGCTTCGGGTCTGGAGGACAAGGACATTGAGCTTGTCATGACCCAAGCCAATGTCAGCCGTAAAAAGGCAGTCAAGGCATTGAAGGAAAACGACAATGATATTGTCAATTCCATCATGGCTCTAAGTATTTAGGTATGACTTGCTGGCTGAACTGGACTTCCACAAAAGCTTGGGCATGGGAAACACACTGGGCTCTGCATTAGTTCTGGGCGACTTGTACCCTGCGAAAAAGGAGTTGATGCCAAAATAATGGAATCAATTAAAGGGAAATACACCCCTCCCGAGACTCGCTCTCGAGCCACGCACGTTGGTGATACTGAATACAGTCCCTGTAGTGATTATGATGGTGATGTCGTGTGTGTGCTGCCAGATCCAGAGGCCCGCTCTGCTACCAATTACAGGCAAATGCGGATGTCTATTCCCACGTCCATGCGACTTGGTTGTTTTTCTCCAACTTGATGGTTTGCATTGACAGGCAGCCAGCCACCCTCCTATCCGTCATTGAGGGGTTCCGACAACGTCGCCCTCCGCTTCAATGAGAATCATCACGTGATTTGCTAGCGCCCGGTAGTTCCCTGGCGAAGTTCGGCAAAGTCAATCAACATCAATCAAGATCATCCTCTCCGCTCCCTCGACATCGCAACCCTCGTTCAAAATGGCGACTGTGAGTCCAATTCATCAATTTGCGGGTGTGTCGGACGACAGATACCGTCAATTTCTGTCCCGACCCCGACCACACGTCCGCACGCTCCGAAGACCATGAGCTAATTTTCTCCTTCTCCGACAGCGAAGCGCAGCTCTCAAGCTTGACTGGACAAAGGTCACCAGCTCCCTCGGTCTCCGTGGCCAGACCGTCGCCTCTCTCCAGGCCTTCAAGAAGCGCAACGAGGACGTCCGCCGCAAGGTTCAGCAACTCAGCGAGCAGCCCACCACCATCGACTTCGCCCAGTACCGATCCGTCCTCAAGAACCAGGCCATCGTCGACGAGATCGAGAAGCGATTCAACGCCTTCAAGCCCGTCACCTACGATGTCACCCGACAGCTGAAGGCCATTGACGCCTTCGAGGCTGAGGCCGTCAAGAATGCCGAGGCTACTAAGCAGGCCGTCGACCTGGAGCTCAAGGATCTCGCCGCCACCCTGAAGAATATTGAGGAGGCCCGACCATTCGAGGACCTTACTGTCGTACGTATCGCCATTTCGGAATCCATTGAGTTTATTTTCACACGTTATAGGACGAGGTTGCTGCTGCCGAGAAGTCAATCGACGAGAAGACTGCTCAGCTCGTTTCCAAGGGCCGATGGATGGTGCCAGGCTACAAGGTACGTGATATGGAACCCGAGATTCCCTACAGCTCTAACCCCCGGTGCAGGAGAGGTTTGGCGACTTGGCTATGGTTTAATCGAACCGCGATTTCCGTTTCCCGGCTCCGCGTTGTGTACTCTAGCATTGTAGTAGATACGAGAACCCGAGGCAGAACCCAGGTTTTCCTCGTACCCAACCACCTACAGCATTTCCTCTGTGTTCCATAACATCTTGTTTGCAGCATCTGGGCCGTCCAAACTTTGTGATTGCCCGGGGAGGAAGTATTGATACCCGGAGGATGTACACTGCCATCATCAAAAAGATCTGTTCCAAGTCAGCCGAGAAGATCATGCGTCCGAAACCCCCATACACAACGTGTCCAGGTTGATATTTGCTCTTCATGCCATTGCCCAACCCGTAATTGGTAGCATTGTGCGTCTCAGCCGGTAGTAGCTCTCCACGTTTTTGTTACCTAGGTACTCTTGGGTTCAACAGTGGTTGCTTCTATTAATTTACCTCTGTTGTCCTCGGACGCCCGAGTGTCAGTCTCCGCTCGGCCGAGCGTGGATCAGTCTTGAAATCGGACACCTACTCAGCCCATCGATGCTTACACCAGACCTTGACTTGGATATCTTGACTCTTCGTTCTCACGACAGTCGCCATCGAAAACATTAATCGACCATGATGAACGAATGTTCTGGTGGTGGGCCTGGTGCCAGAGAGGGTTAAACTTAGCCATGCTTAACAAGAATTGACACTATAGGAGCTAAAGCTTAAATCCTTAGATGATAATACTCTATGGCCCTTAATCTGATGGTATTTATTTGAGATTCTTAGCCGCATTGAGGTATGTAAATGAGTCGTGCGTTGTTTTGAACTCTGCAGGCATAGCTAGCAAGTAGATGGTCATGTACCCTATATCTCGAGGCAGACCGGAAACAAACCGTCCAATTCAAGCTCGACGCAATAGATAGGTTCAGTATTTTATGAACAATCTCTACCAGGCGACCTTCTTTGTTTTTCTTATTTTCCTCTCTGGATTGACTAAAAAGTTTCAACAACGTGCGGAGGTTAATTCATGTATTCATGTCTTTAGCCGGAATTCAAGCTGCACCATCACGCACAACAAGACCCCCTGCTAGAACCATCCCCTCCAGACCCGGAACTTGGACTTGATCACATTGCACCTCGAACACTCGCAACTTAACTTAAATATGTCCTTTCCTGATCCCGAGCTCGAGGCCTATGCCTTCAAGACGGCTCCTCCGCTCGACCCCGCCTGGCTGGAACATGAGGAGGAAGTTAAGAAAAAAAGGCCTCCCCGAGTGTTCAACTGTGTTCTGGAAAGGCAACCCGTCTATGCCCAGGAATGCCGTGACTCTCATGCACGAATGATGGCCCCTGGAGCGCGAGACTACGAGCTGTGTCAGGGGATTGACAGAAAAGAGTTTACCATCCCTTCTTCTCTAGATGGGTTCCCTATCCCTATTCTACAGCTGGATATCGCCGATAGCCAAGGCCGAGACCTCGACGCCGTGATTATATACTATCATGGCGGGGGTCTTAAAGTCGGTGAAGCGGACAGCGAAGAACTCTCCTGCAGGCGTCTAGTCAAGTCCGGTGTGGGAAACGTGCGCCTGTATTCAATCGGCTATCGACTGCTACCGACATATACCGCAAGGACATGTCTCTCGGACTGCACTGATGGGTTCAAGGCGTTCCAAAGCAAAAAAGCAAAGACTATTGTTGTTGGCAGCTCAAGTGGCGGGCAGATGGCAACTGCAATAGCTC
Source organism: Fusarium sp. JS1030 (assembly GCA_000966855.1). Taxonomy (NCBI): domain Eukaryota; kingdom Fungi; phylum Ascomycota; class Sordariomycetes; order Hypocreales; family Nectriaceae; genus Fusarium; species Fusarium sp. JS1030. The sequence goes on from JWIW01000031.1 coordinate 757,924, forward strand.
AGGCAGCACCCCGGGCATCCATCCATGGATTGTTGCTGAGATGTCCCGTCACAGCTGATAGACCCAGCGGCGTCGAATTCGTCCCAGAGAGATTGCGTCCATATCACAACAGTGTCTCCCCAACGTTTATCACGTCTTTGAACGGCTACCTGAAGCGAGATGTTCCGAGGGATGGTCTCGAGAAACTGCCGCTCGAAGCCACAAAGAGCGAACTGGAGGGCCATCCTCGAACCTGGATCCAACTCTGTTCCAACGACACCATTTACTCCGACGGTCTCTGTTACGCGATGGTCCTAAGAGAGATAGGAGTAAATGTTCAAGTGCATGTTGAGATGGGGTTGCCTCACACGTTTTGGTTGAAGGCTCCTCACCTAGTGCAAGCCTTGGCCGCTGAGAAGAAGATGGTGGACGGATTGAGATGGCTTCTCGAATAAGAAAAACAGCATTCAATTGCGCAGACTACGGTATTTCTGGCTGCTTTCCCTCACGTCTCTACCTACCATCGCCATTTTTCTTCCGTTCCCCTTTCACCAAGCTGCCAATGCAGGCCATATGTTACCTGATGTATCCTCCAAGTCGACCCCAAGTGCCCATGACCGAGGTTCAACCTCTCCCATCGAAATGGCTGGTTCTGCATTGACTAGGTAGGTACCACAGGGCTCTCACAAAACCGGGCGGCCAGAAATAAACCCTTGGCCAACCATGTCCAGTCAACTTTCCCAATCGTAGAGTTCACCAATCAGCAGGAGCCCCCCAAGAGTGATGCTCCTGAAAAGATGTCTTCTGGCCCTGTTGGTCATCTTTTACTACTCGTCGACGAGCTGAGGCCTGGGGATTTCGTGTCATTTCCGTCAAGGAAGTCTTGGGTGCTGTTGGAGCATCCATTGAGAAACCCCCATGGCCGTTTCCGTAAACGGGAGTTGCAAGGTGGGCGCGATTCTGTCCCCAGGAATATGGCTGGGTGCTCAGAGTCTCTGGGTCTCTATTCGGCGTCTCCCAGGGGACATACCCTTTCTTGACAGCCCCCTCACCAGCTCCGCCAAGGGGGGTTGCAAGATGGGCGCGATTCTGTCCCCAGAAAGATGGTTGGGTGTCCAGAGTCTCCGTATCTCTATCCGGCGTGTCCCAGGGAATATACCATTTCTTGGAAGTGCCTTCACCAGTTCCGCCAGAGGAGTTACAGCCACATCCAGCACGCTGCTTGGTTCGGAGCTCAGTGAAGGATGTGTTCAAGCACCCAAGTTGGTTGCTGAGCTCTTCAATCTTGGCCTGAATGTGGGCGTAGTCTCTTGGGGCCTCGTGGTCTCGAATCTGATCGTCGTGGGCGTGTCTAGTCTCGGGGCCATTTTCATCGCCAGCCGAACAGCCAGTAGTCAGTTTGATGGAATGGCTAAAGGCCCCCGTGCCCTGAAGGTTATACCTCCTGACTAGATCTGGTGGGAAAGTTGCAAAGATGACGCTTTGCTGGTCTGACTCGGAAAGAGCTCGCCAAACATCCGACGAGATACGGCAACTGAGATCCTTCAAGTTAATGGCAATGCGGATGGCGTCGGGTTCATCCATCCACATCGAAACGTCTCTCGAAAAAGTGACGGACAGGGAGCCCTATGAACAAAAGTGTTAGGACAGGATAGGACGAGTTGATACTTGGGTAAAGGAAAATAGAAGCTTACCTCACCACCAGGAGCAGCAACCGTAACATCTGTGGTGACGTGCGACGGGTTCGAGGTTGGGCCCGTGTGTGTTATTTCAAGAGCTCGCGTGACTCGGCCAGGCTTCGCCTTGAATAAGGGAGGAGAGTTTGCAAAGATCTTGAAGGCCAGGCTGACCTTGGTATTGACCTTGGCCTTGGCTTCAAGCTGGTTCAAGAGCACTGGATTAACCGAGGAAAGAAGCTCAAAGACTGAGCGTGGTCAGGTGCTCCTTGAGTGTTTCGCATCGTGGCGGCTCTTCGTTCCTTGGATCCAGATGGATAAGGGCAACCAAGAGGCTAAGTAAAGGAGTGTTCCGGGTCAGGTGGTAGAGTAGAAGAGAGAGAGGTGTGGAGATAAAGAAAGGAAAGAAAAGAGTTCAAGCTCAGAGTCGAGCAGTTGTTTATGTAGGCAGCTCGAGAGGCAGAGACTGTGAATCACCGTCGTCGTAAACTTGAACTACGTGCTCAGTACTTCGATTGTGCTCCCCGTAGACGAGGGATGACTGGATTTGCCATGTACGACATGCATTTGCTACTGTGGGCTTGCACATATACGTAAAGTATTAGTCTAGTTTGCCAGTATTAAGCAAATCAGCAAAGCTCACATGGTTACGCTGCCAGCCTCCCGAACATGCAGCTTCTGGCAAACTCGGGCCTCTCATTCGCAAAAGCGGATCATGGATTGAGCCTGGGTATGACAGTTCCTGAGGGAGGCAAGACCCTCATCTTGTTAAGATATGAGTGACAAGCCGTCTCTTCCATGGGGCAAGGGAGTAGATGGATGTCTACATGAAGAATATATGATTGTCTACCTAGCTAGAGGATTCAGTTGCGAGGAGCCCCCTGCACCGAGTGGTTGCAAACTGTGATCAAACTTACTCTCAGATTCAAATTGTCAAATTCAACATGTTTCCTAGTCAAACGAGAACCCCGAGTTCTATAAGACAACACCAAGCGCAAACTTGCAAGTGCCTTTGCCCCCACTCCAAGACGAATGCTCTCTACAATGAGACACATGTTGGGCCCCGGAACTCCAGCATTTATGCTCCCAGCTTCATCTTCCAAGATCCTTCAAAGTCTGGTTCTTTGTATTTATATTTCTTGTTTCTTTTCTTCAAGACTGCGCATACTTTGCGGTCCATTCCTTGGCCGTCGCGATGGCGGCTTGCTCGTCCTCCTTCCAGCTCTTGGCAACATCCGCAGCGAGGGGATCATCGGGGTTGGGTGCGCCGAGAAGGGCTTGAATCGAGAGGAGAATGGTTCGGATTTGCAGGGCGGGAGACCAGTTGTCTATAGTATTTGTCAGCTTAGCTGTCCCCGGGATGAAGCTCTCGCTAAACCTACTCTTCAGAACATCGAGGCAGATGCGGCCGAGCTTATCCACGTTGGGGTGGAAGATCTTTGTGAGGAAGCGGATCTTTGGGGGTGTCATGGGATAGTCGTCGGGGAGGAAGAGCTCGAGCTTGAAGATTCCACCTGGGGGCAGTTTGTCAGGACCTATCTGGGCAAGGATGTTTGCTGGTTGAGGAGAGCATACCTTCGTATGGCGATTGGGCAGGACCATGGATCTCGACGTCAAAGTAGCGCAGGTTGTCCTCGTGGGGAACGGCACTGATTCCTGGAACACTGTATCGCAGCTGGTGTTAAATGCGATGTCACGGCGCAAGACCCTTGGGGGATGACCTACGGCTCGGCCATGAGCCGTTCCGTTTCCTTGACGATGCGCTTCGGGAGAGCCATCGTGCTAGTCGAGTCGAGGACGGCGGTGCGGAGTATGGAGTCGAGAGAAGGAGAGTGTTGTAGGGTCTAGAAGCTGGGGTCTGCGCGACTCTAGTGTTGGCGAGGGGAGTGTTGGTTTTGACGGTGAAGGGCCGCTGTGAAGGTCTGCGCCCTGGGAACGATGGAGGCGGGGCAGAGAAGCACAAGGGCGGGTGTCGTCGAGGGGTAAAGGGAAAAAAAGAAGACGGCAGCGCAGTCGGGGGGGAAGGCTCCAGAATAAAGGCAGGATCCTGTGTCGGTCGGTAGACGAGTTGCGCAGTGCGTCAAGGGCACGAGAATACCAACCAAGCCGGTGATAGAGCGACAGAGACGCAGTGAGAGTCGGGTGACGAGATGTTTTCAGGCAAGAAATTCCATGCACTCAGTCACTCAGGCTGTCACCATCCACGGCATGCGCCGATAAGGGAAGGTTCCGTCGGGCGCTGTCATGGCGGGGGGGCAGTCCATAGGTACAGTAGGCACAGATGGAGCACAGGAGAGCACGGGCAGCATCAACGCGCTTAGAGTAGCAGGGGTTGCGCCGCAAGGTACCCAGCACTTAGCGCGCTTCCGTCTGCTGACCACTCTACCTTGCCCCCTGCACCTCCTCTGGACCTTGATGGAGGTTTGCCGCGAGCTTCACTGAACCAGCTCAAACTTCATCCACTCAAACGACACCGTCCATCCTCATCAATACCCACCAGACAAGCGCCATCGCGGCCCAGAAACTGACATTAACAAACTCGCACAAATGAGATGACCCAGACCTCTTTGTCGGCTCAGCGCCCTTGATCACAGGTTCCCCCAACCTCCACTCTCGCTCTGCCTTGTCTCTTGTCTCACACGAGCTTCGATATGAGGAACATCGTGATAGCTTCTCGATCCGGTCACCACCATGCCCTCGTTCGACCAGCTCACCGATCCGCCCAAGAAGGGCAAGGTCATCAAGTCGGCCTATGATAGTGAAAGCTTCGAGGCTGATGGCACCATCCACGTCGATGGCCTGGTCGGCTCGGCCACCATCTCCCCTGCTGGCCGAGATGTCGCTCTGGCTTCGTAGGTTGTCCAAGGTAGAACTGTCAACCTCTTTCTCTGACTCTCGCCCTCTAGGCCTGATGGGTTAGCAATCATAGATCTGGACTCGCCATACAGCCCCCCACGGCGACTACGTACCCACGGCCTTCCGTGGCTTGTCGTTGACGTCCAATGGTCCCCTTTTGCTGCTCGAGACTACTGGATCGTTTCGGCTGCCAACCATCGTGCCCTCGTATGGAACCTCAACCGCAGAGAGGACTCGAGTTCTGGAGCCATTGAGCACTCGTTGCAAGGCCACAGCCGTGCAATCACCGACGTCAACTGGTCAGCCCACCATCCCGATCTGCTGTCGACTTGTTCAGTAGATGGCTACATCCACGCATGGGATCTTCGCAGGCCCCGTCAACCTGTTCTCACCTTTTGCGACTGGACCGCCGGCGCATCTCAGGTCAAATATAACCGCCAAGCTTCTCATATTCTTGCCTCCGCTCATGATCGCTGGCTACACATCTGGGATGAGCGTCGTTCGTCGGAACCTCTGAAATCCATCAAGGCTCATAAATCCAAGATCTACGGTCTAGACTGGAACCGCAATCGGTCCAATGCGATTGTTTCATGTTCCATTGACAAGAGGATCAACTTCTGGGACTACAGCAATGCCGATGATCCGCTTGAACATACCATTGAGACTGGGTTCCCGGTATGGAGAGCCCGCCACACACCTTTTGGCCATGGCCTTCTTGCTATACCTCAGAATGAGCCGGGTGATCTGTATCTCTACAACACCCAGTTTGCAGAAGGTTCCAAGACAACATCTGACCCAGTGGAAGTTTGGCCCGGTCATGGAGATCACAAAGCGAAGGAGTTCCTCTGGCGTTGTCGTGGCGGCATAACTGATGATGGCATGGACGACCGCGAATTTCAGCTCGTGTCTTGGGGCGCAGACAATGAGCTCAGGCTTCAGTGCACTGATCCTCAGACGCTGGCTGCCGTTGGCCACACCCGAGGGATGCCTGCTTCGCCAGGTATCAGCCAGACTCGAAAGGGTGCAACATACAAGACCTTTCGCACAGTCGACGAAAACACAGATCGCGATCGCAAAAGTGCCACCATGAGCGATCATCGACCCGGTAACGCCAACAACTACAGACAGAGCGCTCTGACGCTCGGCATGCGATCAGGCGCAAGCCAGAACCATCGCGTTGGTGTCGCCTGGAGAGGCCCTTCGATGAAGGCCAAGGTTACTTCTGGCAGGGCCCTTGATCGCAGTCAATCCCAGATAGGATGGATGAAGGGTATTGCCATGACCAAGAGGAAAGCTTCGACGGTCGCAAAACGCCACATGTCAAAAGACTCGGGTATCTTTGGTCATGGCTACCCTGATGACGAATGGGCCGAACCGGATACTATTCAGGAAGAACTCCTGCGTGTTAGCACACAACTTCCCAAAGTGAGATGGGAGAATATTGACATGGACAACTTATCTCTCAATGCCTCATTAAATGGACCGTGGGGTGTGGATGGGGAAACTATATTTATCAAGGTCCGAATCGACATTCCAATCGGCTACCCCAAGATCAAGGCACCCAAATTCTACGTTGAAAAGTCGTCCTTTATGCCAGCCGAAACTCATAAGAAGATTGACCGCGAGATCCACCAGCTGGCCAGCCAGTTTCTCCAGAGAAAACAAAACTGTCTTGAGGTCGCCTTCACTTACTTGCTTGGAGAAGTTGACCTCGAAACCAGTACCACCTTCTTCAAGAATGTTCGAGATCTCGACGATGATCTTGATGGATTAGCTGACGAGAGCTCAAGCGAGTCTGACGAAGAAATACCTGCTGGAGGTTCGGCATCCATGTCCCAAGAACTCCCACCACATAATGAGACGGACACAGCCCTTGCGCCGCCTAACAGGACTATCGTACCACCACCACCTAGAACGTGCGGTGCTAGGTTCTCGCACAACGGGCGGCTGGTATGCTTCTTCCCTTCAAAGGAAGAAAAAGCGAGGGCGCTATTTACTACTACCATGGATGCGTACAGGGAACGTCCAAAAGGGGAACCCTTCTTTGCGGGCTTTGGTAGGATCGCCCACGACCTCGGGCCCCGACAGAGGTTCATGGCAGAGGACGCTTCTGTGTCAAGTGGAGACTCTGATTCATCTGCTTCCGGCTCTTCATCCTCCTCCTCGTCATCGAGTGACTCAGAGTCGACATCTATGCACAAGATCAGTCTCTGGTACCATCCCAGTCGCCAGTTTAGGAAGACATGGAGTGAAGATCGGTCAATACGCTCAAGCGGTGGCGGCACCGGTGTTGGTACTGGCACAGGCACTGGCACAAGCCGTCGACGACCAGGCCGACCAAAGAACCTCATATCGATACATGATCTCCGGGCTACTTTACCTTCAAAGGAAGAATTTGCACGCGAGTATGCAATCTTTGGTGACGGGGCCGATGTGTGCGAGCACAATGCTCGGGTCGCTGCCAAGTACAACGCCAAGGATCTAGTTGATGTCTGGCGATATTTGGCTCTTTTGCTCAAGAAGGGTGTCCCGCTTGAAGTGCTTTCCCACAACCAGAGGCGGGACTCGATCCTGGTGATTGCCCACGACGTCGTATCGAGATGCCATGGTATTGCCGCTCCTCTCGACTCGTTCCTGGACAGAACCGACGGTACTCTATCTGGTAGGGTCAAATGGGGTAGGCATCCTCTAGCTAGAGATTTCATCATGGATCTGTTCGCCTACTTTGAGAAAATTGCCGACATTCAGATGTTGGCAATGCTCTCGTGCATCTTCAGCGAATCCTCGGCCCCGGACAGCGTGGCATATTTTGAGTCGCATCTACCGCAGCCAGAAACCCCTCTTCCTCTCAAGGCGCCGGCCTTCTCTCTCGATTACTTCCCGACGGATGCCTCGCTCTGGAACATCAACAGCCGCAGCTACACAAACTCTGCCATCACAACACCAATGACCATCCACACTCCCGTTCATTATGCAGGATCACAGGCATCCGACGACGGGCTATGGAGCGGGGATCCTGCATCAAACTCGTACTCATGCGGAGAAACACCGCCAAATAAGTTCAAGAGCGGGTATCTTGGGGATCTCGAGCCACCACCGAGCCTGTCCACATCACCAAACACACGTTTCCTCAACCGAGCCAATTCTGGGCTGGCATCGGCCTTTGCCGCCAACTTGCCTCGTTCGTTTGCTGGCGTGAGCTCGTCGTCTCCGCCAAGCCACGGAAGAAAAAAGCCAAGCCCGGCAGAAACCATCCTCAGCAGTCTAGCCCCAGGTAACGTAACGTGGAGCGCGTCGACAGCGATGGATTCCAGCGGCGGCAGAACATCCCTGGATGATGATGAGCACCGGAAGGACGAGATGCTGCCCCTGGTCCCGACGAAGATCTCGGTCAGTATGGAAGACCAAACCGTGTTCGATGACGACGGCTGGCTGAGCACACCACTCCTTGAATCCAACCGAGGGGACGTCTACGCGCACTACCGGTATGCCTATGCGGAGATGCTGCAAATGTGGAACCAGCCACTTGCAAGACTCGAGATTATGAAATTCAATGCACTCAAGGAAGACATGACTGGCGGACACATGGACAGCAGCTACCATGATCCTACCACTATGCACGACGGAGCGAGTGGGACTGTGCCGCATAATCATGCCAACTCGCCTCCCATCGCCATGGGAAAGAAGGATCAGCTCCAAGCCTTGCTCGCGTCGGAACGCGGACTCGACGTGACAGGAGTATGTCGCATCCACGAGATCCAGCTCGAACCGCTTCGGTACACGTCTACGGACTCCAAGGTTGGCGGTGCGGTAGGGACGTGCGACCGTTGTCATCGAACTCAGAGCCAGCTGAGGTGCGTCTACTGCCTCGAGCCAGTGGATGCCCTCTTCCCGCCGTGCTTGGCCTGTGGGTGCGCAAGCCATGAGGCGTGTCTAGCAGAGTGGCATGCTGCGGGTGAGACTCGATGTCCCGCAGGTGATGAATGTGATTGTGTCAAGGAGGCATCCGATGGTCAAGTAGAGTCTTGGGCGGCGCTTCAGGGAGCAGTTCTCAAGGGACAAAGGCATCTACCTATGCTGCCCGGCCCGGCCTTAGGTGACAGTGATGATGACGAGAAGGTGACTCGCGACTGGGAGAGAGTCGAACCGGCTGTCACTACGCGAATACAGGGTCTTTCTGCTGCCAGTATCAGCTTAGGCAACAGACTCCGAAAGTCAGCTGGCGAGTGGTCACGAGCTTCAAGCTTGAGGAGGAACGATAGGAGGAATCTAATGTAATATTACTGCAAATGGGTTCGCGTTTGACGATTTGGTATATATATGTTACGAGAGCTTGGTGTAATTATTTATTGGGCATTGGAGGTTGGATTATCCTGTTGGCTGAAGCATAGAAAATTTTGGATCCTTACATGTACTCATGGAATTATTTCTTCTCATGACACTATGTCGTCCTCCTCTCCACATTGACCGCAGGCCGGCCAGTGGCCAGGCGCTCAAGGTTTTCAAGCAGCAAACCGGCTAGGTTATCCCAGTATCTGGATGACTGCCAGGAAATATGAGGAGTCAGAAAGAAGTTGGGCGCTTTCCAAAGAGGATGACCTTGTGGCAAAGGCTCTGGGTCGGTTACGTCAACAGCTGCACCACGAAGGAGTCCATTCTCGAGAGAGTGTACAAGAGCATCGGTATCGATGATGGGTCCCCGGGCGACATTGCAAACGAAGGTCTTCTTGCGATTCTGACTGAGGATTTGGAATTGCTCAGTGCTGAGGAGACCTTTTGTGCCGTCGCTAAGTGGCAACGAAACGACGAGAAGGTCAAGATCCTGGGAAAGGAAGTGATTGACATCCTTCCTGGAGCCACCCGAAAACCACTTTGATGGGATGACGCCGTCAGGGTCGCCGGTACCAGGGACGTGATAGGTTTCGTCCCGGCGAGACTCGGGTGTTGCGCGCTCACGGAGAGTATACGCGTATACTTCCATACCCAAGGCTTGCGCAAGGCGGGCACATTGTCTACCGATACCACCATAGCCAAGCACACCTCTGAGTCGCTGTTAGGGGCTAACACGGAGGTAATGGTTAAAGGGAAGTCCTTACATGCGGCGGCCAGTTGAGACTTCCATGCCAAGCTCAAGTCTGGGTCTCCAGAGTTCCTGTTCCTGCTGTTTGGCATAGATTTGAAGGTGATGCTCATGAGACAGAAACGTGCCAATCACCCATTCGGCGATCTGGGGCCTACCAGGTGTCAAGAGGCAGATTGTTAGCAGGGGAGCTTAAACTGCTGTTTCTCCAGGAACGGGGACATCACATACGGCTGACAGCCACTAGCATTGCAAAACAGGACCTCCGGATCGAGATACTTGGGATAATTCACCCACATATCCAGACCAGCCGAAGCAACTTGGAAGAACCGTACTTTGGGGACATTTTCTACCTTGGGTACATGGTAGATGCACATCATAGTCACACCCTGCCAGGCCTCCGGGGGGAGGTGGTCCGGAGGTAAGAGCTTGAAATCGACGATGGGCGCTTCGAACCAGCGGACTTGCAGCTCAGGGAACCTGGAGCTCGTGGCCTCAAGGAAGGCCGGTGGTGCCTGACAGGGGAGGTAGACGAGGAGAACGTCGCCTTTGAGGGCCATTTTGTCCTGAGACTGAGGGAGTTTGTTGTTTCTGCCGTGTTGCTGCTGAAACCCCTGATAGGCGTCGTTATATACCCGAGACCGGTGTATTGAGAGTTTGGCGCCGTCCAAAACTCAGGCGTGAGTTTACCACAGCTGACACTGACAACTCTGCTCTGAGATGATTCGCCCCCAAAAAGGAGTCTTGAGGCATCATATATATCCCTATCTCTCCACCTGACTTCGATAAGCTCCGCTATTTCAGAGCTCACGTCGGAGGCGAAATACGATGAGACGGGATAAAATATGAAAAGAAGACGCTATTCCCGTAAACTCCGAGAAGCGCAGAGTCGCGGGCTTGAGTTCCGACCTTGGAGCAATGAGGTATTAATAAGCATGGTCAACAGCTTGTTGTATCTTCAGCCTGGATCGTGACGCCAGTTTATTATCATTGCTGGTGTGGGGGAAGCCCACAATGACTCCACCTTTGCCGGAGATATCGTCTAGGGTGCCAGGGGTACGTCTCGAGATTTACACGGAAATGGTTGTAATGGACAAGGAGTGTGGACTAATCGCGAATCAGGCAACTCGAGAAATACAATGAGAATGAATGCTATAAGCAACAATAAGAAGGAAACTTGCATCTCTACCTGTGTACAAAGGCCGGCCTCCGCTTCAATCCTCTGGATCAACCTCTCCGATCGGCTGTCCATCTGCGCAGTGTTTCGGTTTCTTCTGAAGGACATGTCTGGCAAACCATCATCCATGGCCTCAGAAAATCCGGTCTTTCCAGTCTCGTCCTCGTCAACTGCCAAATCTGCCTCGCCCTGGTCATGAGGGGATCGCCCCAGCCTCTAGGGTGAATAGAGACCTCTTGCCACTTGTGATGCGGCTCGTTCTTCATGAGGGATTCTTCGCCGCGTCTCACAACCCACAAACGTACCACCATCTCTGGCGAGCCGGTCCCGGACCCCTCGCCAGCGAGAATCATCTCTTGGGCTTCGTGCCGGGCCAGCAAAGTAAAGCAGACACGACCGGTCTCGACATAGTATCGGAAACCGAACCACGGGCCGCCAAGGATTGAGCCACCATACTTAGAACTTTGCGAGACAGTATTGCTAGTCTCGGATGGGTTGTCGACGACGCGAAGCGGTGTCAAATACCTACTTCCTCCCGAAGAGGAAGACGACGTTGAAGGCTGGAGATACCTGTAGATGGGCTCAGCATCAGTATAAGGCAAGGGGCACACCATGGTAAACTCGCGTAGATCTGGCAGAAAATGCAGATTCAGAGGGCCGCTACTCACCTGATTCAAATTCCCAAACCGATCGTAGTCTCGGTTGCTGAAGGTAGATGCAACCTTCTGGAGAGGCAGGCTGATAGGTGTTAAGTATGACACTCCGTGGACTCGTGGAAGTCTCGGAGTTGGCAACATCATCTCAGTTGTTAAGAAGGTGTCTCTAACTGGGTCTATACGTCTCAATTGATAGCTGTTGTCCTGGAACAGAAAACGGCGCGTACGCACAAATGCGGATCGTGCCAGCGAGGTGCCATGGATCATCATATCAGTTGCAAGACGGGTAGTTGTGGTTCGAGTCGACATTCCACAGATGAATTCCATTACCATAGGGTTGGCGGCACCCTCCCAAGTGGCCAGACGAGCTTCCGGCGTCAACTCTCCAGGATTGGAGGAACTGGGCTGTTTCATTTTCGGCATCCAGTTGAGAAGTGGGGGACTGTCGTCAATGGTGTTTCGGTTGTTGTTAGGTCTGTTACTCCCGCTGCCGTTTTGTTGTTGTCGCCTAGAGCTCTTCAAGGAGGCACCTCCGTCCAGGTTGATAATCGCCCTAGAAAATGCCGTTGATGAGCTGGGTTCAAGCAACTAGGGGAGTGTTGACATAGTAACGTGCAGAAAAGAGGGAAAGAGTATTGAAACTATGCGAAACCACAGCTTAAATGCCCATGGTCGCCAGCAATGTTTTGGCTGTTCGCGTGTTCAGCTCGAACAACCCGAAGCTTGTGTGTCGGTTCGGTTATTCAGTGGTTCGCCAGTGTTCTCGGATCATACTTAGACAAAGACATCTTGACATGCACTAATCAGACCTTAGGGGAACAAATAAGTCCGCCGCTAGTCAGGATCAGGAGTAGCCTTGTATAGAGAATGCAGGACACAACGGCAAGACCTACGCTGTTGGCCAATCTGAATAGGCTGACACAATTACATTGCTTCTGGAACGTTTCTATTCCCGTGCGGCTAGTCTATGTCAAATCCCGTGGCAATTCTAGCTAAACAGTAACTAACTCAGTACTTCACACAAGAGTTTCGTGCTTTAAGAGATGTAGAAGACATACCTGTGTATATCTTCGTACTCATGTACAGGGTACCCTGGGTCCACGTAGTCTCTCTCTCCTCCGTTCATGGTAATGGTTGCTGTGGACGTTAAACCATTCTGCATCTCGTGCCACCAAGTTTCGACAATGTCGCCACCTTGTGTCAGAAACCTCACAAAACATGTCTGTTCATGACTCCGGCTCAACTCGACATTGGGAGTTAAACTCGTAGTTCGGTGCTGACCTCTTGACCCAACTGACCTGATGACATGGCGAGTATTAAGCAACCGCAGCTAAATCAAGGTCGCCATCGTGTTGGCTCGTTATTGCTTGGCAAGCAAACGTGGTGCACTGATATGTCGTCAGCGAGGTCGTTGAAGCATAGTCGGCCATTCCTTGGCCAAGCAGGTCTGCCTCTGGCGAGGTCGCAGTGCTCTCGAGCCATCAAAGGCTTGTTCCTTCATTTCCTCCGTCTGTGTCGCCTGAGTTCCCACCCTGACTCGCTCCATCCTTCCCATTGCAGGTCAAACGTCAAGATTCTTTCAACAAGTACCCATCTCATCCTGTTCTCGCACGTCCGCTTCTCTTTGACCTTGTCCTCGTCCACGTGCCATGGCAAGATCCGCACCCAGTTCTGGCTGTCCCCGGGGGGCTCGTACTTGCCGTCGAGAAAGACAACCTTGGATACCATCTTGCTGCGTCCCTTGTTGAGTTCGTGGCAGTCTTCCTTCCCGCATCTGCCTTCGTTGAGAACGGCTCTTGATTCGGGATCATTCAAGTCCAGGGGGGCCATCTCGATAATGTTTTCATCTACCCAGTATCTGAATTGCTTGGCCAGCTCCTTAAGGCGGGCCTCATATGAAGCCTTCATATCCACGCGAATCATCCATGCCGGATCAATCTCTCCCACCTTGACAATCCACAGGTCGTCCAGGTTGGGGAACCAGAACCGGTCAAACTCGATCTTGCCGAAATCCTGCTGACGATAACAAGCCGACAGGTAGACAGAATAATGGTAAGGTCCGTCCACCCGGCCGTCGTCAGGGAAACAATCCCAGAACGCGAGTCGCCTTATTCGCGGGGCAAGGTCTTCTAGGTAGGGCTCAGGTGCCTGGTCTGAGATCTTGTGGTCGCAGACGAGAATGTCTCTGGAAAAGTCGAAGTATGACCCATGGCCTACCGGGTCATACCCCAGCCTCGTTTCCTCCCGTGCCTCGGCATTAAGCTGCGTAACAGAAGGCAGCGGATAGGCACGGCTTTTCTGAACCAGGTCGCCGTATAGGACAATGCGAGGCTCATTGGCTCGTGACCAGATCTTGAGGCGAAGCTCGGCAGGCAGAGAGGCAAAGGTAGTCGTTTGTGAGGCTGAGGATATTGAGGACATGGTCTCGGACTCGTATGAGGATATTGGTGGTATAAAATTCATGTCTCTATTGTGAAGTGACAACATGACGGGAGGTCATTGGAGGTGTAAGACGAGGCAGAGAGGTACGGACAGCGGTATTAATCTCACGTTGGCCTGCATACTGTCAAGCCCAGGGCAGGGGTCCTCACGAGGACAGGACGGAAACGGTGTCATACCTACTGTACATGTTGGGGTGGATGGCTGTTTGCGGCATGTCCGGGGCGGGGAAAATAAATGATCCCCGTGAAGCCATCGTGGGACGTGATGCTATAATGTGCCACAGTCTGCCAAAACCGGGATGGTTCACCGACACCGCTTCTAGCGGTTCGATAGCGGCATACTGCATGGCCGGTCCTGTCCCCCTCGGTCAGTCAGCCAATGGGGCTGCTCTCCAAGGAAGAGAGTAGTGATGAGACCAGGGTGAGCCGCAGATGGTGCAAGAGTCCAGTAGACGATCACACGTATCGGGTATTTCGCGCCTCTAGCTCTCTTGCCAAAAGCAACTTGGACAACGCCACGCTGGTGTCTCTCTCCGGTTGAGCTTTTCGGTCCCGGCATGGAGATTCCAGTTTGCCCTGCTCTTTTCCAGACCTCGACTCTCTTCATCGTGTGTCTTGATGGTCGGTGCCATCATGATCGCAGAGCCATCGACACACATACGCAGCCCTAACGGCTACACAGTCTTGGAAACATCTCGCCAATCTAGTGAAATTCCCGGAGACCTCGCTCCTGAGTGATGGCCTGATTCCATGTAAATTGTGGCAGGGTGTGGCTGCATAATACGCGCCTACCGAGAGGGCAGCCGGCGGACGCAGCCGACGTGATGCCAGGGCGGACGAGGTCTGTCAGTATCAACCCGGAGGCTGACACGGAGTACAAGCCACTATCACCGTCGCGGTGGCCTCTCGTGGTGCTGGAGATGCCGGGGTCAGCATGGGGGACGGGGAATGAGGGCTCTCCAGGATGATGGGTCTACTACACTGGAGCCCGGGTTCGCGTCTTTGCATGCGGCATTCCTGGCACCTTCTCGATTCCGTTCCCAGCCAAAACTAGGCCTCACCTTGTCGAGCTGAAATGCCATGTTCCGAGATGTGCCCGGTGCTACTAAGGAAATTAGCTTGTCACACGGACGTACGGTGAAGTGCCTTGATATCTAGGGAGCTGACAGGACGGTCCCGGCGATTTGGGTTGGCTTAACATCCGTTTTGAAGTGAGGCGGGAGGGCTTGGAACTTGCAAGGGATGTCGGGTAACCCCGTGTGGAGCGCGTGAAGTTGAGGCGGGATTGTACGCGATTGGTGCCGCCTGACTGGTTCCGGGACAAACGAAACGCGAACGCCTCTGCCCGGTCGCGGCTTGATTGGCGGGTAGATCTTGGATTGGCAGGCTTTGGGACTCGATATTGGCCCAGGCTGCACGGCTTGACGGGCACCACTGCGAGGCAACATTAGGCCGTGCTGTTGCCTCTGTCGCCAATCTCGACGTTGAGGGCGCGTCAGCAGGTACAAGGTGCGTGGCTTTGTTCTGGTCCCGAGACCACGTTTTTCCAGAATCTGATCTGTCGAGATCGGTGGGAACGGCTGGTCGATTGGCTGCGAGACGCAAAGTGGCCTTCCAAGAGGAGCCAGTGGGGGGCTGTGGCAGTAGTATCAGTGTGACAGGACGGCAAGCTTGCATTCCCAGTGCACACGAACGACGTCGAGCCGGGTTATCGGTTGGGAGGAAGGGTATGCGATGGGGCCGGTGATGTGGGCTGCGTCTCGCTGCCAAGGCGAACTGGTCAAGCGGGAGAGTGGACCGACGGAAGGGCGGTGATGAAGACGAGCCTCCCTCGCTCAACATCATGCTGGTGATGATAAGTTGTGATGTGATTGATGTATCCGTATGTGCGCTGGAAACATCGGTGTGCGTACATGTGCGGTGGTTAGGGTATCAAGCATCGGACAGCAAGGTGAACGCGGCCTTTTGGTGTCATTGCCGCTCGAGTGGCTTTCCTTGGTTACTTGGACGCGCATGGCGTCTTTCTCGCATGGTTGGGTCACGGCCAAGGTGGTCACGAAGCGCTGTCTTGAGTCGACACTGTAGTGTGTAGGGTAAACATGGAGATGCGCATTCATCCTGCCTGCCTGTCTGTGGGATGACTGTGATGCTGTGTGGGTGTTTCGGCTGTGTTGATCCGCGAATGCTGCCGTTGGGTGCAAGAATTAACGTTGTGGCCGAGGTTGGCCGGTGGAGGGTGAGAGGTTAAGAGGGTATTCCGGACTGCCTTGCCTTACTACCTACCTAAGGTAGTTATCTATACCTAGGAAGCTATTGAACAACACCTCAGGCACCGCCCCCGCGTTGGTTTTTTTTCCCCCTTTCCCTTCCAGACGAAAGAGACTGCATTATGTTCATGACACACAGCTCATGCAGATTAGCATTCAGCCAAGCTGCTTATTCACCAGTTGAACCGAAAATGCCCAGAGTCCATCATCTCCTCCAGCAAACATCGCCCTGTCGTGCTACGGCCCATAAAGAAGACATCCCCAAGAGATAGAAAGCGGGACGCGCCTAACTCGATGGCGGCGCGCTTGCTCCGATCCCCGAGCCCGCTAAGCCTGGGTGACCCACTCATTGCACCTCCCAATTGGCATCATTACGGCCATCCACCTCGATACCAACCCCAACACCAGTCTCAACCTCAAACTCAGTCTTTTCCAAGGCGCCGGGAAAGGCCTCGACTGGGACGACGACGTCCGCCTCAGCTGTACGCGCGAAACCCCCGCCGCCCCCAATGCTCCGCCGAAAGCATGCCATCCCCTACCGATGACGAGGTCCCTTTCCCCTCGTTAGACCAGACGACGCTCCACGGGTTTGGCCGCTCCCACCTCTCTCCCGACGATGCCTTCGTGTCGCCTCCTCGCCGCCTGGGCGAGCGAAGTAGGAGCCGCAGACGCAAGCGACCCTGGAAGAAGCTGATGTGGGTGAAGCAATCCTGTATGTTTCCATGTCTGCTTCGCCAGTAAAGCACGCTGCTAATCATCCAATGCGCAGACCCCGACAACTACACCGACCAAGCAACATTTCTCGAGAATCTACAGCGAAATCCCCGTCTGAAACCGTACGACTTTTGGCCTCTCGTCGCCGACTCTACAGTGATATTACAACACGTCTGCTCCGTCATCATATTCGCAGTCTGCTTCGTCGGCATCTTCCAGGAGCGCGTTTCCCCCGTCGCCGTCACAAGCTGGAGCAGCTTTGCCACATTTGTCGGCTGGATACTTTGGGAACGTTGGCTCTCTGAGATCGAGGATCCTGATGACCCAAGTCTTGGCGTGGCTGCGACGGTGACAGGGAGGGCTGGCCGAACTGGCAGCATGAGGCGACCCGGCCGCGCCGGTAGTATCCGGCGCCCGCCTCCGTTCCGGATTGAGTCAGCGCCGTCCACCGCCGGGCCATCGGCTGTACCTTCAGCGGCGAGCTCGACCACCAACTTGCATGCTCACACTACAATTCAACGAGCACAGTCCGCCTCGACCACCTCCCTGGCCAGCGGTCTGGCGCACACACCACGAGCAAGCCAGGAGCACCTCCCCGAGCTGCCGCCGCCGTTCTTGGCCGAAGAGAACCGGTCTCGGCAAAGGGTCGAGACCATCAAGTCAGCCATCCTTATCTACTGTACCCTCCTCGGACTCAGCCCTATACTGAAATCCCTGACACGGTCCACATCGAGCGACAGCATCTGGGCCATGTCGTTCTGGCTGCTCGCCATCAATATATTCTTCTTCGACTACTCAGGCGGGGTGGGCGCCAAGTTCCCGGCCTCGCTGTCGACCAACGCTGCCTTGATGGCATCGACGGTGCTGGCTAGTCGGCTGCCCTCGACTAAACAGGTTTTTAGCCTGACCTTGTTCAGCATCGAGGTTTTCGGCTTGTTTCCCGTTTTCAGGCGGTATGTACGGCACCGTAGCTGGCGCTTTCATGTGCTCTCGGCTATCCTGTTGGTATTGGGAGCAGGACTTGGGGTAGGACTCATGGTGGGCGACAACAAGGCTACGGATGGATGGTCATGGAAGAGTGGATTCGTGGGGATGACTGTAGGAGTGCTGATTGCCGTACTGGCTACAGGAGGATGTAGTTGGTGGCTCATTGGGTTGCAAAAGTACAAGAACGAGATCAGAGGGCCATGGGATCCGGCAAGACCCATCATCATGAACAGGCCCCGATGGGATGACGATTCATAGCGATATATACGGTGGACCTGATGTCTCATAAGCCGGAATCCGAGAATTCAGCCTCTTGGTCAGGATCAATAAGGGTGCCTATTTTCTGGTGCGCCGTTCGTTGCTGGCATTGGGCTTAAACGTTGTCCAAAGTAAATGGATCTGGTCAAAATGCTAGCGTCGAGTCCGGGGGAGGGGGCGAGCCAAGCGTTTGCCAATCGATACTGCATGACGGTAGAGAGATTTGAATCTCCAGAAAAGCCGAGCGAGCAAAGCAGGAGAGAAGAGGAATTGCTCAGGAGAAAAACCAGTCACGAAGTGTCTACGAAATGAGACATGTCGACGCGGGCCGGTCTTCCATGTATCCGTACAAGCCGGTACTTGTTACGTTGCCATGCATCCATTACAGGCAGGCCGCTATGAGATGTGGATCTTGTCTTTGCAACTCTGGACAGGACTGGACAGGACAGTCAGTGAAAAGCAGCCAGCGCCAGGGCTGATCTAGAACGCTGCACAGTTGCCGCAGCAGCCTCGTTCGTATTTGCCAGCCTGTCTCGCGTCCCTCGCAGCGCAGCGCAGCGCAGCATGTTGCACGAGGAATGTGCCTCGGAAGCATGCACGGCGACGCGGCTCTGGCTGTGGTTGTGTCATCTGTGGTGAGGATCCAGGAAGCTCCTGTTTCTGCTTAGTTGTCCTCGTTTGAAGCCGAGCAGACGAGCAGAAAGGATGGGGTTCTTGCTCCTCTCGCGATTTGCATTCCAAGGATGCTCGCATTTGTCGCCTGACATGGGAATATCATGTGCGAAAGTGAGCAGTTGTCGTCATGTAAGACCTGGATCGACCGTTTTCTTGACCAACCGGTGTCTTTTGCTCAGTTGTCGTAGGCATTCACAGTCACAGCCAGCCAGCCATTCCAATCGCATTCATCCCTGACCAAAATTAGCAACAGCAACAGCAAGAGGCGTCCTCCCCCTCCCCATCCATCCCATCATCATCATCCATCACCCACCATTGAGTATCCACCAATGATGGATCCTTGGGAGGGGATGGCAGTGGGATATGCACCCATGATGAGCAGACAAGCCATCCATTGCTGGAGACGAGCACAATGCGCCAATGGCCAACTGGGACTTTGACGCGTTAATGTCTTGTCGGATGCATGAGTGGAAGGGCTGTACTCCGAGAGCGGCATCCAATATGTGGAATGGGGGATATAAGCTGACAGTACAGTGTGTATGGATATACGTTGCAGGTACGCATGTAGCAACCAGGCATTTAGGTACCTAGGTAATTAGAATAAACTTCTCGAAAACTCTTCTCTCATTTCGGTGTTTCCAGGACCCCTCGCCGTTTCATGGCGTGAGTTCTCGGCTTCTGAACCGGCAGGGGAGCTTGGAACAGCATCATTTGGAAAAAAAAGAGAAACGAATGATTCCTGAGACGTGGGAGAAAACTCTATCCCTGGGGATGCCTGATCCTGGCCATTCTCGATCAACGTTGTCCGGGGCAGCAGCAGCCACTCTACCACTTTAGCCACTGGTCTCAGTGTCGTTTACCACGCGTTGCGGCCCCCAAACAAAACGGAAATCGGCACGGGGTCTTGGATCCCATCTGTTGGGCCAGTTTCTGGGGCCGAAAGCCAAAGACACGTCAAGCTTTCGCCGGGGCGGGAATGGCGGCGGCGGACCAGCTCTAGGCGGAAAATAAGAGGCCGTATCTGAGGCTGGAGAGAGAAAAAGAGAGCGAGAGAGAGAGAGAGAGTGTGTGTGCACGTTGAGAAAGAGGACAAGGGCGAGGAAAAGTCAACCAAGTACCGATACGGGGGATTGACATTGGATGGGACTTTACCCCAGGCGGCCCCGTAATCCAATAGTGTGTAGGGCCTAGTGAGTGGCTGCCCCCTAGCTCGAGCTCCAGCTTGGCTTCCAGGGGTCCAGGGGCAAAGGCGCAAAGGCAGCAGCAGAGGCAAGCCCCCCAACAAGCACCGACCAGCCGATGCTGAAGTCAATCCATGCCCATGCCAATGCCTGAGGTGTTCTAGGTTTGTTATGGGGTATTAGTGGCAGTTGGTACGTCGCAGCAATTAACCGTCCCGGGACTTGAATCACTTATAAAAACCTCGCGCCGAGCTGCCGACGCCCTCGCCCTCGTCCTGTCTCTCACGGTCTCCATACTCATACTCTCGCTCCATTCCTCGACGCAAAGAATCCAATCATCCCAACCTTCGTTAATCATCACACCATCTTCAAGATGAAGGCTACTCTCTTCCTCGCTGCTGCCGGCCTCGTTGCCGCCCAGGACTTTGGCGGCCAGCCCAAGTGCGCTGTAAGTCCAACACTACCAACAGGGTAACAAGGACAATTGCTGACTCGGACCTCGATAGCTTGAGTGTCTCCAGGAGAACATCCCCAAGGCTGGCTGCGACCTCGACGACACTGCCTGCCAGTGCAAGCCAGACTTCCAGAAGAAGCTCCTCCCCATCATCACTCCTTGCCTGACCCAGGACTCTGGCTGCAGTCCTGCCGACCTCATCAAGGCCCAGGAGGCTGCCAAGGAAGCCTGCGAGGCCTACGCCAAGACTGCTGGCTCCGGCTCCGGCACTACTGCTACCGGCACGGCTTCTGATCAAGAGGAGACGGGCTCCGTCACCGTCAGCGTCGACACCTCCATCACCGGCTCTGTCTCTGTACCTGCCATCTTCTCCAGCGTCACTGAGCAGCCCAACACACCTGTCCCCAACAACAAGACCACCGCCAAGCCCACAAAGACCTCCGGCGGCGAGGGAAGCGGAAGCGAGGAGTCAGGCACTGCGACTGGCGATGAGAGCGGTGCTGCCACGGCGACCGGAAACGCTGCCGCTGTAGCCGGCCCTGCCTTTGGCCTTCTCGCCGTCTTTGCTGCCGCCCTTGCTCTGTAAGAGCAATGCGATGGCGATATTGGAAGCATGTTAGGAAATTAATTCATTAATGGGGGTTATCATATGATACCCGCGAAGCCTGGAACCAATAATGCGCTGCAGGAGACTATGCGACAGGATACAATCTAGGATGGATAATTGCGGGATCTAGCGCCCTTGAGTAGACGTGGGTCTGCTCTCGAGCACAGCCAAAAAGTAATATAGAAATGCACTAGCTTGCCATGAGCAGGCATTTAAACTTTGTCCTTCCGTCTTTGTCTATATATGTGGCTCTGTGCTTTGGTCTTATTAGCTCGTAGGAAGCTTCTCATCCACCGTGGCCATGGGTAAGTCGACATCCACGATCCACGGCAACTGTATCGGTCGATATCCTATATCCATGATGGCTGCATTCACAAACAGCGTCCGTTCCCCTGGGACAAGAAGGCGGCTCCCCTCTGTAAGGTCGACGTGCGCACCTCTCTGTTGGCTCATCTCAATGAGCTTCACTCTCGTCAGCTTGACCGTCTCCTCATCCTGCGTCACGCGATTCGGTCGCAGCCCCTTTAATCCAACCGTGCGCGACCGAGCTTTGTCTATGCTGTCGCCGTCCCATGTGGCAAGAAGGGTCCCCCAGGCTTCGTGAATATGGCCGAAGCAATGAATCTTGGGCTTCGCACGGGTTACGGCTTGGAGGAGGTCCGGGCAGCCAGCATGGGTCCCACTCATACCGGCAAAGTCGAGGATGCCCAGCGGAGGACCATGGGTCATGGCGACGTCGATGCCGTCGGGGATCCTGAAGTCGTGGCCGTCATCGTATTGAAACGCCCAGCCGCCGTATGCCGGTGTCCAAGGGCTTGCAAACACCCTCAGCCGAGCTCCGTTGTCCAGAGTGAACTCATGAACGCCTTCTGTCAGATATTGGACCCCATCAACCTTGGCAGCCTCAACAATCTCCATGGTCCGTTCCACTCCACGTCTAGACCCTCCACATTCATTGACCCAATAAGGTTCGTCGAGAGCCGAGTCATGGTTTCCTGCAATCACCAGTTTGAGAGGGGCCTGAAGAGATCGCAGCACCGAGAAAGTGTCTTGAAACTCGCGTGTCGAGGATCGCTTGGTCAGATCGCCGCAATGAAGCACGACATCTGCTTGTGGTAGAGGATCGCGCCAGCCAGTGCGTACCCACATGACATTCTCCTGACTGAGCTCATCTTCGGTCGTCGGCTGGTCGTCGACCTTTGGCTTTGGTATGGATCCGTGGGTGTCGGAAATGATGAGAATGCGTGTCTTGACCGGCTTTGAAGCGAGCGGTTCAGGCATGTTAAGGTGTATTCGAGTAGGACTTTGGAGCTGAGTACAAGGGATGAAAGTAGGGAATTCGGAGTCTGAGATGATGTAAAATAAAATCTTCGAGGGGATAGCCTGGAAGCTTTATGTAACGTCCGTAGGTTCCTAGGTAGGTAGGTAGGTAGGCAGACGACGTTCTTTGTATAAGGCAGCCACGGGGCTCAAGCCAGCCAATAAGAGTTGCCAGGGCAAATGGAAAGACTTGCAGCATACCTTGTCTATTCTAACGCAAAATAGAGAATACGAGATTGATCGTTTGGCTAGCGAATTGATGAAATCTGCGTCAATACAACAACAGTTTTGATATCATGAGTGAGTTGTAGCCCATCATGGATGGATTGGATTGGATGTGTCGCAAAGCTCAAGCTGACGTCGCCAAAGTGGGCCAGTGCCAGTGCCAGTGGCTGATCAACCAAAGCATCCATCCATCCATCCCTGCGCGCCGTCACAGCTCTTAGCCTCAACATCTCCAGGCGCATATTTAATTACAGACAACAGCCGCATTATTTCGGAATCTTGACACTCAATCCTTTACCTAATTCTTCGCAATGGCTACCGAAGGCTCTCAGGATGTCACCATGGGCTCGCCTCCGCCCGCCCCCGCCCAGACAGACACGGAGCCCAAGTATGGCGGCTACTCACGCTTTGAGATTGAACTCGAGGTAGGTTCTTTTCCCTCCACAACGCAACCCCGAGGGGCGACCGCAGCCCGGCTGACTGGATACCGCGCGCAGTTTGTTCAGTCTCTCGCAAACCCCTACTATCTCAACCACCTCGCCTCCCAGAAGCTCTTCAACCAGCCCGCCTTCGTCGCATATCTCGCCTACCTCCAGTATTGGAGCAAGCCGCCCTACCTCAAGTACCTGACCTACCCGGGCCCGACCCTGCGGCACCTCGAGCTCCTTCAGCAGGAGACGTTCCGGCAGCATATTATGAGCCCCGACGTGGTGCAGAGGCTGGTCGAGGACGGCATGAAGGCCTCGGTCGACTGGCACCGCGAGAGCTAGAAGGTTTCTACCAAGCCGACACGCCACACGCAGAGCCAAGACTCGGCGAGTTCTACGATCAACGAAACGCGGGCTGGATGATAAACGCCTATCTAGGGTTTCACGAAGAATGAAAGACACGACGGGAGCAGAAGAGACAGCGCCGTAATACTGCGGGCTCGCCCGCCTAGACACACCCTACGATACCGAAAAGGCGCCGCTGGTTTTTGGAAAATCAATGAATATCATGACAAACTCCAATTCTCCTCGCACGCAACGCAAAAAAAAAAAAAAAAA
>JWIW01000031.1:781564-850255 GCA_000966855.1 Fusarium sp. JS1030
AAAAAAAAAAAAAAAACACCTTTCGACTCGGACACAAGATACAAGAAGCCACCTTCCGTACCCTAATTCTCCCTCCATCGGTGTCCACAGGTCATACACTTATAGAAGCTCGTCATGGGCTCATCGGCACTGCGAATCTGCACCTGGAAGAAGGCGGCCTCATCACCATTGCAACCCTCGTTGGGGCACTGCACGCGGCCCTTTTGGGCGTTGTCCCAGGCGCCCGGTCCGCCAAAGACGTCTTCCTTCTCGACGCGCTCGTACAGGCGCCGCGAGAAGACGGGCTCGGTGATGTGATGCTCGAAGGGGCAGGTACGGCACTCGAGGCGGTTGGTTCGTGTGTTTGTGAGGGAGACGGTGAGGATGTTTGCGCAATGGGGGCAGACTGAGAGGGTTGTTGGTTAGCAGAGACTAAGAGATGGCAGAGCTGGGAGGCTTACAGAGCAACATGATGGCGGCTTGCTACTCGCAATAGCTTGGAGCAGAGTCTCTGATTGAAATAGAGCTTGGTCTAAAGCAACAGGACGCTGTCCCTTGTCGTTGCCGTCGGTGTTTGGTTTGCGCACCCGAAGAGAGTAGAATGTAACTTTTTTTTCCTTCTCCGCCGACAATGACAAAATTGCATCCGAGAAAAGCAGATGCTTGAGTCGTGGTGGGGTCTCGCGCATGATGCCTGGGCTGTTTTAGTGCCGCCCCCGCCATTTCTTCGCTGGGCATCAGCTCTAGGCCCTTCCCCTCCAAAACCACCAGCGCAGCACCAACAAAACTACCCAAACCGCTATACCCTTACATCACTGCCACCTCCTTTACAACCACGACGCCCCCCTTGTTTACGTGTACCTACCTCGACTCAAGCCGCAGTCCTTCCTGTCGACACCGAGGCTTCCGAACATCATCTGCAAAAGTCTCTGGATCTCCAACTCTCTCGGCCTTGGTCATTGTCAACCTGGGAGACAGTACCCCGCTCCCGCGACTCAACTTCGACCGATATCAAAAAGACTTGGCCCCAACCATCATGGCCGGTGACGAGGAGCACGACGTAAGACACTCCTTCACCCTCCCTGCGGCTCCATTGCAACTTCGGCTGATAACCCCCCGTATGACAGGGCGCATCCGTCAAGGAAATCTTGATCGAGGCCTGCCGCCGCAACAACACCGACCTTCTCACCGAGTGCCTCGAAGACAAGTCGGATGCTGAGATCTCCAAGCTCCTCAACGAAACCACCACCGTCATGGGGAATCATCTCTATCACGAAGCCGCCTCCCGCGGAAACTGTGCGCCTCCCCCCACGTGCCTCGCTCAGCCAGGCCCTGTGTAGACTAACTCGGCGGCTAGACGAGATTATCGACCTCCTCCTCGACCAGCCCGAATTCGAATGCGACCCTGTTACCCGTCTCGAAGGTGATACACCTCTTCATACTGCCATCCGCTGGATAAACTCGGAACCTCCCGCCCAGCGCCCTTTTGGCAACGCCCTTGTCGAGATGATGCTTGAGGCCGGCTCCAACACGCGCGTCAAGAACAAGGCTCGCTTGACACCCTATCAGCTCGTTGATCCCACCAACAAAGAACTTAGAGACCTTATCCAGAAGCATGAGTACGCCAACCAGAATGCTGGCGACTTTATCAACGTTGATAACACGGCTTCTGGTGCTGGCCGGGGTGGTGCCGTGCACTTGGGCACTCGGGTCGCCAATGATGAGAGTGACGATGATGCCGAGTTCAGCGGCAGCGACGACGAAGAACGTGCCGAGTGGGAGAGGAGACGGAAGGAGAAGAAGAGTAGGTAGGCAAAGTGACCTGCTGCGCTCACAAAATGTTCATATATAGAGAGGATGCTTCACCTCCATGTGAGGTGGACTAATTCGTGGGTGGACATACAGCATGGAATCTCAAAGCGATAGAAGCCTGTACAACGGCGCAGAGAACAACTATTTTCTCATTTAGGGTTATCGAAAAGGGTATAAGCGTTGTGCTACAGGGAATCGGAACCAACCCCCTGCTTAGTCTCTATCGTGTTATCGTATGCTCGTCTTTCCATCAATGCCTACTATGGAAAAGTATACCGAGGAACAGGAGCCAGCCTATCTTCTTCCAACAAAGGAAATATTCAACGGCTCTTCTCACCCGACCAAATCCCTGAAGAACTTAGATCAGTAACCACAGCCCGGTGGCCAGCACCGTCGACACAACCGCGACCACTGCCGGTAGCACATTGTTCGCCGCGCTCTTGTCAGATACGATATAAGTGACGTTTCGTAGCCGCTTCTGTGCAAGGTCCGATAGGCTGCCTGATTCAGCGAGCTCATTCATTTCGTCGCCAAGCTGACGCAGGATGTTAGTCGAGCGACCCTTGGGGCACAGAATGACCTCCCAGCCGCCGCCTTTTGGGATGATAAAGGTTGACTTCTGATCATCAAAAGCGAAGCTGTAGGCATCAGGACACATTGTTTTTGCCCTGTTACTGTAGTCTGATGGCTTGCAGACATCTGGGTCGTGATACTTGCCCACACAGCACTCCTTGTCAGTGCCGGATGCGGCGCAGGCGCTGTTGCAAGGTGAAAACTCGGGCCTTTGAATGTCGTCGTCGGGATAAGGATAGATACCATCCCCAGGCTTAGTGGGTGGAAAAGCAAGGTACTTCCAGGGACACCAGCGGCGAGCATTGTCGTTGTTGATTTGGGTTTCCAACGGCACAGGGAATGACGAGTTGGTGTAGTAGGTCCCTGTCTCACTGCTCGCATAGATCCAACTAGGAGTGGCAATGCAGGCGCAGTTGGTGAGGTTTGGTGGGATGAAGGACGTGTTCTTGGCAGGGATGTACTTGAGACCCATTGGCAGATTGTAGCCATCCACTAGGGAGATATCGTAGAAGGTTTGTTTCTTATGCAATCCGCCAGCCAGTGTGAATTCGACGAGTGTCGCCGGCGTGGACCCCTGTCGCAAGTCAGTGTTTATACATATGTGACTGGGGACACTGCACTTACACTGAATTCACAGTCCAACTTCCCCAAGCAGTCCCCCGTTTTGCAGGAACATGAAGAATCTTTTACAGTGCAGTTCGTACGTCCCCAGACACGGCCCTGCCACTCTGATCCAACCCAGAGTTCCTTGCTTCTCCCTGCTTCGAGCTCGAATCCTCCGGTTCCTGGACCCTTCCCATGCTGAGTTGCAATGCCTGGCCAGATAGTTGAGTCGCATTTGTTGGTAATGACTAGAGGGATCGGGGTTTCAGAGTCTTCCGACTGTTTTCGGTTCGGAGACCTAATTCGTCCTACGTGAAGCGGAGACTCATCGGGGGAGCTCTTCTGACCAGCTTGTAGGCTGTCTGACCTCACTCCTTTTATGAGGAAGCCAGCGACGAGGGTGGGGACTAATAATCGGCATATTGAAGAGACGCTTCTGGCGCCTCTACGTTTCGATGGGGATACCATTTCCCGGCCCAGGAAGCAGAAGCAAGCCTCGAGTGAAAGCGCAAGATGCAAAACCCGGCTTGACTCGGACCAGAATCCAATCGAGGTTGTTCAATGAAGTGGGCTATCTGAGATCCAGAAAGTGCAAAGCGATGGCCAGTATTAGCAGGTCGTGATCATGGCGACTGAAGGAAATGTTTGAATGAAGCACGATGGGATAGTCGGCTGGCAACAGATTTAAGATGTAACGGTGGTGCCAGGATGCTGGACAGCTGGACTAGGGTTGAGGAGCGGAAGTGACGTATAGGCGACGACGAAGCTGCGAATCCGGCTTCGTCTTGCTTAATGGCCAGGAACCGTTTCTTGACCACCCTTGTCCAACTGATCTGCGTCAAAAGCGTGGCAATGGAGAGTGACTAGACGGATGATGGAGCTTGGCGGAGCGAGCAGGGGTTGAACCGGTCCGGAGCGACGAGGTAGGCTAGGTTATCGTAAGGGAGCGGCGGACAAGAGGAGGCGGCGATAACCTGAAACGACCAGGGAGGAGTGATGATGTTGTAGCAGCTATTTTTGGGATCTGATCGTCAAGAGATGAACAAGTAGAGGGGCAGATTTTGAAGGTTGAAAAAGAGTGAAGAAACGCACAAGAACCGGTCTATAGCGAAGGGGAGAATGAACGGAATGGCTCAGTGAATGCAGACTGAGAAAGAAGGACGCCGAGTCACGGAAGGGAACAACAGACAGGGAAAGAGGTTTCGCCAGAAACAACAACAACCCTCATTGAAGGCAGGTAGTCCCCAGGAAAGAACCTGATGTCTTGCCATGACTTACATGGGTGAGGTGAGGGCAGATATGACGTCAGGGGTGCCCTGAAGCAGGGACATGACATTGGCAAGCCAGGGCATGCAGGCTGGCTATTGGAGGAGAACTTGGCAGCCAATGAAACAAGATGGTTTAATTTGAACCCTTCTAAGCCAAGTAAACAGACTCACAGCTCTATTGAATACGAAGAACTCGCTTCAAGTTTTATCGTTAACCTATCATTGGCACAACTGGGCAGCTATCACCAAGGTCCAGCACAGCGCATTTTGACGTCGAGGCAACAACATTGTGCTCCATTCTCGTTTCAAATAACTACAAGAAATGCGTGTCGGCTCCGGGGTGCAAAAAGCTGTTTCTTAGAACATGAATGAATGAATTCAGGCCGTTTAACCTTGATCTAACCTCACACCAACCGACGCAGCCCCACGTGCTACTATCTGCGGAGGTGGGGTCGCCGTTGCTACATTAGGCAAGTCAGAAACTCGTAACGGCGATGGTAGAACACACAGGCCCTTGCGTTTCCTGGGTTTGTGTCCATTTATCCTCAGCGAGCTCCAACATTACGTTAGATAAGCGTAAACTGTCCATTGGTTAGTGCACAACAAAAGAAGGCTGTCGTTTGCTGCTCTATCGAACCAAATTGTCACCGCTGCTCTGGCCTCTGCTTTTGGGCTCATTCAACCGAGTTTCATTGTCTATATACGAGTGATCATCATGTCGTTCAGGCATGCAACTCTTCCTCTCAACATTCAGAACGCAGCCCTGGGCTCAAGCACGCCTGGGGTGTCTACCTCGTCCAGTTGTTTAGTCTTCTCTCAATACTACTGGATCCAACATCTTCTTCTCAACATGGCATCGTCTCGTCGGGAGTCATCCCGAAGCCGTCTTAAATATTTCCTTTGCTCTGTTTGTTCATTGGGGGCGCTCCGAGCGAGCCTCGCCCCGTGCCTCTGCGTCGTCCTAGGTATCATGCGGTTTCAAATCGAAACTCCAAATTTATCATCTCTCGCTCTTTTCCCATTATACTCAATGTTTATCGGAAGCGGGAGCGGCAGCGACCCATGACTTCGCCCTGGCAGACGAGCTCGGCACTGAATTCGGAGCCGTCCAAGGTTAGGTAAATATCAAAGTAGACGCGGTAGAAGGTGCCTTGAGGGGTATCCATTCGTTCAAAGTCCTTCTCCAGATTCTTGCGGGAGAGATCCGAGGTAAGAGTGACGACTTCCTTGATTCCTATAGGTTGTCAGTATCTACATTGTCTCTCAAAGATGCATGTAACTTACGAGGATCCTTGGTGTATTCGGGGCAGACATCGTCGTCGCAAGCGTACAATACGTCCTCGTACATGAGGGTGGCACCGGGAGCGACTTGTCGGAAGAAAGAGACCTTGACAGGCTCGCCGTTCTTGACCTTTTGACCTTTCTGGACGAAGATCTGTCGAGTGAACTTGCATCGGTCCTTGCCATCAAGAGAGGGCACACGATAGGCTTCGGGGTGGTAACCCTCCTTGAAGGGCTGGAGGGTGGCCATGAGGTAGTGACGACGAGCAACACGGTGGGTAACAATTCGTTCCGTGATACCCGCAGTAACGGCGCCCTTAACGATGGCAGCCACCGAGTCCATGGGACGGACGACCTTAGACTGGAACTGAGGGGGGACGTGGAGCTTGATCTGCTGGAAGAGGTACTCAGACGCACCGAAACCACCGACAACCAGGATGTTCTGGAGTGTGCGGTTCTGAGCCTGGATGGCGATGATCTGATTCCTCACTAGCTCCAGAATACGGTTGACGACAGGCTCGAAGCACTGGAGGATCTCCTCGTTGGTAAAAGTCATGTAACCCTCCTCAATGCCGGCCTCGGGGAACTCAGCCTCGATACCAACGTCAACAGCCCATTTTTGGCCGTTATTCCGGAAATCGGCCTTAATACGGTTCTCGAAATCCATGATACACTTGGCGTAGACGCGACCAGCGGTCTTGGATCCATCGGGCAGCTTCATCTTGCGGATTTTGGTCCGTAGAATGTTGCTGAAGTTGCGGTTCAAGGCGGTGGAACCGCACGAGTCACCGGAACCAGCTGTGCACTCGGCGACAGTGAAAGGACTCTCCTCCTCGACCTCGTAAGCAATCAAATCGACAGTACCACCACCACAATCAACAATCAGGACGGCATCGTGGACCTTGAGTTGGAGAATACCAGCCTTGGAACAGAAGAGGGCGGCGGCTTCTGGCTCGGAGACGAGAGTTAGACGGTTGTCGTTCTCATCTCGGAGGAAACCAGCCTGTATGGCGGCAGCTCTGGTGGCGGCCTTCCCAGCATCATTCCAGATGGCAGGGACGGTCAGGTAATATCGGATGTTGCGCTCTTCTCGGTTAAAGACTTCGCCCAGGGCCTTTTGTAGGGCTGACCGCATGGCCTGCCGAAGCTTGAAGAGGTAGTCGGCGGCGACATCGATTTCGGACTTGCCTGGGGGCAGGGGAGGGAGGTTGATGGGATCAATGTAGGTGTTGCCGCTGAGCATGAGTTGAAGCTTGAACCACTCAACCTTTTGCACCCCAGGCTTGGGGTAGCCGGTGGGCGCGAGGGCGTCAGCAATATCGGGTCCCCATCCTACCACCTTTTGGTACTGATCGTAGTAAAGTACGGTCGGAATCTGTAGATATGACAGGCTTAGCTTTTGGGTCTCGTCACTTTTCTTTGTGCGTTTCACCCACCTTTTGCTTGGTGTATGAACCAGCACCTGGCCACTCGGTAATGATGTCTTCCTTGGCCTCGTTGTTGGTCGCAAAAGCAAATGCAACGCCGGAGAAGGTGGTACCCTAATGATTCTAATTAGCAACGGCGAATGTTGTGGTAATTTCCCATCATAAAATGCGTACAAAATCAATGCCCACAATCAGCTGAGCCTTGCTTCTGCTGGCGCCCTCAACCTCGGCGGCGGGGCCTGGTCGCTGGAACTGACCGTGAGGACCGGCCTGAGGAGGAGGGCCACCGACAGGAGGATATCCCTGGGGTGGAGGAGGTTGCTGTCCAAAGCCGGGAGGACCTCCCATGGGGGGAGGGCCTTGGCCCATGGGAGCCATGCCCGGCGGGTAGCCCACGGGGGCACCGGTGTTGATCGGGGGAGGGCCGCCGACCATTTGGCTGGGAGGAGTGCGGTTGGGTTGGTTGGTGAGAGGGCTCGTCCGGCCAACAGGAATCTGGCCGGGAGGAAAGTTGGCGTTGTAGCTGGGCGGACGGTTGCCAGCGCCCGGGTGATTCATTGGAAGGCTTGTCGTGGAAGACGAAGCAGCAATTGAGGGAGCGTTGAGCTGGTGTTGCTGGTGAAGAGGCTGAGGTATTTGGCCCGGAGGAGGGGTTGGGCTCGGCGTCAGGCCGTCGGGGGTCTGTATGCTTGCAGTGGACTTGCGTTTTCCGAAGCCAAAGCTCTTGAAGCGGGAGTTCATAGAACTCATATGGAAGGGAGGAAGAGGAGCAAAGGGGGGAAGGTTTGAGGAGTAGGACCAGAGGTCAGAAGAGGCACAGAGGCACAGGCACAGAGGGCGGCGAGGCGAGGCGCCGCAGCAGGACGGGGCAGGACGGTTAGGACAGGACGAGGGGGGGGTTGGATTGGGATTGGGCGTAGGAGGGGGAGGGGAGGGGATGGGAGGGGGGAATGAGAGAGGGTCAGGCTCGGGCTCGGGTCAGAAATTAGCACGGGGGCGTGGAGGGGCAGCCGGGAAGCTGAAGGAGGACCTCTCCAGGTGTATGGATGTAGTAGGTAGGCCGGTCGGTGACAGGCGGGAGAGGGACAGATGAGAGCGCAGCTGGGTACGGTAGGTACAGTAGGTACTGCAGTGTTGTAGGGAGAAGAGACGGTCTGGCGTTGGCGCTGGGCGCTCGTTGTCGTTGTGGGAGTGGGAGAGACAAAGAGGGGCGTGTGAGTCTGATGTCCTCGTCGGCTGGTTGGCTGACAGGCTTGGGCTGAACTCGGGCTGAGCTGGATGCAGCAGAGCTGACTCTGGGACACTCTGGGACTGGACGCTGGTGGTATTCGGGCTTGACGCTGCTGATGCTGGTGGCCGGGTTTGGCTTGCTTCCAGGCCTCGTTCTGTCTTGATGTGCCCGTAGGTGGCCCTTGAGTAAGTTGGCTGCTGTTCTGCCGTTGCTTGTGCTTGGCCTCGGGGACCCGAGAGTGGGCGAATTGCACTTCTCTCTTTGGCTGTGTTGCGTTGCGTTGCGTTGGCGTGAGGTAGTCTGGCGCTGGCGGAGCACGGACGAACCAACTTGATGATGATGGTAGACGGGCTCCGTTTCGACGGGAACCTTGAGGCGCAGTGGGAAACGGTTTACGGAGCAGGCGATGGGCTTGGTAGATCAAGGGCGGGACTTGGTGCTTCCTTCAGATCGTGGGCAGAGGCGAGGAAAAAGGGAACAACGGGCTCGGGTGGTTTGGTTGATGGGCGCGCTCTACTAATCGTAATCGCAGGCCTTTTTGGGCTGGCTCTTGGGCTGAGGTGGCTGACAAGGCGCTGCAGGCTGGGCAATAGTGGGCAGAGAGATCCATGGGAATGAAGGACTAGGATTAGGGAAGTTTTTCCCAGGTTCTCTCTCTGGCGGCCGGGGACCGCAGAGCAGGCCAGAGACAGAGACCGACCTAGGTGGAGCACGAAGAAGCAGCTGACGGCGCTAGGGCGTTTCCAGCAGTGTAAGGCTGAGGGCAGGGGTTCTGTTCCCAGGACAGTGTCTACCTACCTAGGTACCTAGGTAATTTATAGGACAGCTTCTCAGCGAAAACACCTTGGGCTCTGGATAGAAGGACTCTATGGGAGGGACCAAGGACTGCTCCTGGCAGATAGACAGGCGGATAGGCAGTTGTCTGCATAAACTTTATGGAAAGACCAAGATCCGCATGCAACCCCTGGCAAAGGGTTCCCAAGGTTGCTAGTCCCGGCAGAAGCAGCACAGCCATGTCTCGATTTGGCACCCAATTGCCAGGCTAGGGATCGATGTAAGCTTGTTGACACTGAGGTACTCCGTACCTACAGCAGCATTGGCCCACAGAACGGAAACAAAGGACTCGGTCTGCCTCACTGTACTCCGTGCCGTTGCTGCGAAAAAAGAAGAATTGCCCCAGGGTTCTGCTCGCTGCGCTGACGACGGCATTCTCGCTGGTTGAGGATTGTGGCTGTGAGTTGGTGTGGGCAACGTGTGGGGTTGCCTCTGCTTCTCACCACCAATTGTCCGTTTTTCGGTTATGGATTTGGATCGAGGATTGGATGTGAAGATGGAGAAGGAGTGTCGTATAGAATTGAGTCGAGAAGCAACATGCCGCTGACATGTTCTGCAGTGTTGTGCTTCGATCAACCGCCGCAGTGTTGACACTCCTTCAAGTCGCATCCAATGGTGGGGAGGCCCAAGACACGGACCGGCTACTGACAGCCCAGTCACGACGAGCCGCAGCAAGCAAATAAAGACATCCATGGATGGAGCGATGTCGCGGTTACGACCCTCGTCGATTGATCCTCCATGGACGTTGGTTAGCGCGGGGGCGTTGGCGGCCGCGCGAGGAGATCAGTCCGATCTAACCCCATCGACTGTCCCGCGCCCTTAACGCAACCTCAACACCAACCACGCACGACTTTTGACTCTAGAGACTTCATCAATGCCCTGGGCTGGCGACGCAGCTGCTCGGGCAGGTGTCAGGCTCGTATCGCCATGTACAAATATTCATCTGGCGGGAGCATCGAGGCGGGCGCTAGGACGAGGAAGGGTTCGGGTGACAAATACGATGCAGGGCCTGAAATCCAGGACTCTGTCTAGGACTCTTTTGTGGGCCCAGGCCCCTTATGGCGCAGCCTGGTTGGCTACGTGAGCATCCAGGCCTCGCTTGGCGACAGACGCCCTGGTCGAAACGTGTGAGAAGGAAAGGCTTCGTGATTTGGACTTTTGCTTGCATCGTTTCCGGCAATTGCTTTGGCCTTTGACGGGAACAGGAGCGGAGCATGTCAGCATACCCTCGCGACTTGCATCCGTCGCGGAACTACTGAGCTTCCCCGGGCTGAGTTCTTGGATGCCGTACCCGGCGACAACTGACCGACATGGAGGAAACAGATCCCAATTCATCCATAGAACACAGGGTAAAGCTTGGCGACATGGCGACCGAAAGAAGCTGCAGTGTCTATCCCGACGAGGACCAAGCATGAGTCCTGGGCAATGTAGGTGGGATTGACCCAGATCAAGACCTACAAGGCGTTCGCTAAACAATTTGAACTGGAACGACTTAATCATCAAGATATCCCCCTCCATGAGAATGAGGGCTCATTGATATCATCTGTGGCTATGCAACATGGGTGTCAAGCCATGGAGTTTCATTCACCTTTCAGTGAGACTAGGACCGCAAAACAACTCGGTCTATATTTTCACTTGACGAAAAATAAGTCCTCTTTTGGACATATTCTCTCAGGATGCCTCACAGACCGAGACAAATTTAGCATTGCCACGTGAATGTCCTCCTATAGACGTCAGCGTAAGCGCGAACCGTTGTGCCTGACTCGGGATGGATCTGTGGGTGTCATGGGTCAAATCCTGAGGCTCCCCTCTGTTTCTATATCTGTCACCTCACCTAATAAGCTACTGTACCTCACCCTCTCTGGACCCTGAAAACCAGCAAAAGAAGGTCTCGTCAATTTGAAACAGGCCCAGAACACGACTGCACATACGGAAGTAAGCGAGACTGACAGTAGTGGGTCGTCAACTCTTAATCTCTATCCATGTCCTCCCTCACTGCCCAGGACCTTGACAAAAACCCATGTTCTTTAAGCTTCAGCTTCGAAACCGTGGTGAGCTCTCCGCCGACGCCCAGCAATTCTAACCATTGCATTCTTTGTGAGTACTGCAGTAAAAGATGTCGCAAGCAAGGTCATGTGTGTCATTATTAAAATTGCCCTATATGATATTTCATCTGCGCCGGTTCTCGGTCAATTGCCCAAGAATCAAAACTACCGTATGCATGTATATGTACCCAACACCAAGCTCCTTTGCTAAGACTCGCTATGCCAAGCCCACGCATTTGTAACCCAGATATCTTAAACGCCTTGGTCTTTCGACTTCTCTCTGCTCCCCTTACTCGTCATCATCGTCCTTGAGCCATCCTCTGCTCATATCAACAGCTCGCTCCCACCTCTTTCGCATTCGACTTCGATCCTTGGTGCCGAGCTGTGGCTTGAACACCTTGCGACCCTTCCTGTTTACTTCATGGAGTTCCTCAAGCTCGTTCCATACCCCAGTAGCGAGTCCGGCTGCAATGGCGGCCCCCAATGCTGTAGTTTCACGCATGGCAGGACGGTCAACTGGGACGCCACTTAGGTCGGCCTGAGTTTGCATGCAGAGATCCGAGTTTGAGAGACCACCATCCACTGCAAGAATGTCGAGGGCATGGCCGGAATCAGATGCCATGGCATCCAGAATTGCCGCCGTTTGGTGACAAGTTGCCTCAAGTGTGGCTCGCACAATGTGGCCCTTCTTCGTATGCTGGGTGACACCAACTGGAAACATGTTAGTTAAGGTGCTCATGATAAGAAAACATGCATAGGTGAGACCTACAGAGTGTGCCTTTGGCATCATCAATCCAATACGGAGCAAAGAGACCGCTGAACGCAGTCACAAAGACGACGCCACCATTGTCAGGGACAGACCGAGCGACACTGTCCACTTCGGAGGCAGCCTTGATGATACCTAGGTTATTTTGGAGGAACTTGACGCCAGAGCCGGCAACCGCGATGCTGCCCTCAAGGGCATACACTGGCTTGCGACCATGGCCAAAGTCATACGCCACAGTTGCAAGGAGACCCGTCTTGGAGATGACTGGCTCATGACCAACGTTGTAGAGAAGAAAGCAGCCAGTACCATAAGTGTTCTTGGCTTGGCCTGGGCTGAATCCACACTGGCCAACCAGCGCAGATGATTGATCGCCCAGGCAGCCGGCAATAGGGACATCCTTGAGGATTCCACGGGCGAGGGAGCCAAACGCAGTGGGATGAGAAGATGGCACGATCTTGGGTAGGGCGAGCTTGTTACGATCAATTTCGAAAAACTTGAGAAGCTCGTCGTCGTAGTCAAGGGTTCGAAGGTTCATGAACATGGTACGACTGGCGTTTGTCGAGTCGGTGACGAATACAGGTCCACCTTCTCGGTTTTGCCCACCATTGAGCTGGTAGATCAGCCATGAATCGACGGTGCCAAATGACAGGCGACCTTCATCATAAGCTTTTCGTACTGAATCTACGTTCTGGAGGACCCAAAGCAACTTGACGCTTGATGGGTAAGTGGATAGTGGCAGGCCGCATGTCTCCTGGAGCTTGTCTGCGCCAGGTCGAGCCTTTAGGTCACGCACAAGCGCAGCAGTACGAGTGTCGGGCCAAACCACGGCGTTGTAGAGGGGCTCGCCAGTGTTCTTGTCCCAAAGGACCGTCGTCTCCCGTTGGTTGGTGATGCCAATGGAGCGAATCTCGGAAACCCTGTGGCCATCGGCGCAGAACTTCTCGGTCGCCTTCTCGATACACGTCTCTACAGACTGGAGCAGTTCCATTGGGTCATGCTCATGCCATCTTTGATCCTATTAGCTGATGCTGTATGTAGGGAGAGGTGTATAAACTTGCCCTGATTGAGGGTAATGGTTCTCAAATTCGATCTGATGGCTGGCGACGGGCTCGCCATGACCATCAAAGATGAGAAACCGGGTCGAAGTCGTTCCTTGGTCGATGCTACCGACATACCAATGCTTCTGCTTCTCTTCCTCCGTCTCGGTAATCCCCTGGGGAAGCTGTTCCTCTTCCGTCTTGAGAAGTCCTTGGGGGAGGTCTGCTGCCTTGATGAGTTCCTGAGGGAGCTGTTCCTCGAGCAGGACCTCGGCAGTTCGTGGGCGTTTAGCCTCGGAATCCTCAGCTAGGTTGCTGGGTGCCAGAGGGTCCCGCTTACTCGGCACCAAGTGAGGTGGTGCGTCGACAGTTGTGAATTGCATCCTTGCACACGATGTAGTCAATGGGAAGTGTCTGCGTCTTCTGATACCGTGGCAAGGGGGCCGTCCCTAGCAAGAGCACGGAGAAGGATGTAATATAGAGTGAAAGCGTTGTGGAGAGCCAGGTGATGATGATAATAGGGGGCGTCGTGAACGGAGCAAGCGGTTGAGCTTAGGTACGGATAGAGGAGTATTTTGACCAGAACAAGAGGAAAGAGTGGCAGATGGGTTCAGAGGTTGAGCAAGAGAAACAGAGATGGGAGAAGCAGGAGAAATAGAACGGGAGGAGGAGGAGAGCGGGCGTCGAGTCGAGGAGAGAACACGGGATAAATGTGCCAGGAGTCGGCGGAGCGAGTGGGGGAGGGCTACGCCTCGGAATGCCATTGTGAGTTAGCAACGGCGGGAGGCGGCGCGTCAACGGCTGTAGCCAAAGTCAACGAGCAATCTCCAATGGCAGTCGCAACCGCTCTGACATGTGCTTGCGACGTCGGGCACCGGAAAGGGAAGGAGGGCGGGGGTTTGGTGAGAGTGCGCTGCCACTGCCGGGGGGAACGATCGATCGCCGGTAGACAAAGCGCAAAAGCGCAAAAGCTGCTTTGATTTTGGACCGGCTTTTGCCCATCATGAGTGGATCCGAGCTTGTTGAACCCCAACCCCACCTCAAGGTCACACGCGGATGCCAGAACTGGGGCGGCCTGGACGGGCCATGCGGAGCCCCGGCTTCGGCCCCATTTCCTCGCTGACCTCCGCTGTACATCAGTGGGCCGCTGAGGGGTCCACGAGACCCGACCTTTTTTTCTCTCTTCAGGGGCACAGGGGCAGAGGGGCAGAGAGAGGGGCCTGGACTCGGCAACTCCCTTTGGGGGGTCCGGCTGTAGTTGACGTTAATCGGAGGCTCTGTGATGTTGGTTGACGTTGCCCCTTGGTTGGTGGACTATCTGCGGGGCTCGTGCTGGGTGCCCGCCCCCAATCCGCGTTCCGGCGACCCCCAAGGGCTCAATCCCTCTGTTGCCATCCATTCTCTTCAATATTGGGGGAGGTTATCTATAGCCGAAGCGCCAATTCCATGGATTCGTCCCTGACTGCATGGATTGTGATAGATCTAATCTTGGTCGGAAATAAGGCTTAGGTGGAGTCTGTGCTGGGAACAAGACGCTTGTGGCAGTCGTCAAGAAAGCACCCACAGGCCCGACGACCAGGCGAGGGCACGGCAGGGGAATGGAATTCTCGTGACCGACCGACCCAGTGTAAATTGCTTCTGTCTTCCTCGTCGCTCTTTCCATAGCTGTGCCTTCCGGACACTCTGCACCGGTCTCGGCAAAACCGGTTTTGCCTTTGGTGGAGCTACTTACACGTCACAGAAGAGATGCGAGGAAAGAGCAACATGGGACCTGCCAGTCACGATGTTCCTGTCAGAAATCTCGGCGCATCGAGATTTCCACAATCTGAATCCTTTACTCTTTACATCCTACAAACGTCACTTGAACGCCCAGAGCCTCTGACAGTGCATTCTGTCTCTCCCGAATCCACAATTTTGCAGTCCACTTAAACGACATCCCATGACACAACTCTCTGCGTTGCGAATCCAATGACGTTACATGGATTCGATTGACGAACTCAACATGCAGCCCAACGAAAATCCCCAATCAATGTAAGTTGTAATCAATAAAAAAGGAGACTCTATGATTTCATCTCCAGTCTGACCCATCTTAATCAGGCCCGAGTCGACGGGACCTGCATTCAAACGCCGCCGATCGCACAGCAGCCAGGACTCTCACAAAACGAAACGCCAAAATGCGATGGTCGCACAGCCACTGTTGACACCTATCACACTCGTTAATTCTGCGGCCTCACAAATGACAACTCGCACTTTTAGCAGCCCTGGAGTATTCCAATCTAGCAATGAGCGGGTCATCAAATCTCCCTCGAGCTCATGGGACCCTTCTCCACCCGCATCGCAAAAGACCTTGCTTGACTGCTTCAATGACTTCGAAATGGACCCATACATAGAGGATCTAGACGATCCCATGAACACAACGGTGCCCGAGACTTTAGCCAATCAAGATGATGAAAAATATACTTTCAGTCTCGAAGAACCAGACGAGGATGCCTTGACCGAACTTTTGGATGAGGCGTCATAGGAAGACCCTCAACACCCACCATCAAGCGTCATTCGTTTGTGGGATCGGGACTCGAGGTCTGCAGATGAATACGACCCTCAGCTGCAACACTCCTCTCCTCAGACAAATGCAAGCACGGGCAGAAGCAACACCGATGATCCTCCGCTGGCCGAAGAGATCGACTGGAGTAACGTGCAAGAGCATGCCCACCATGTTCCGAAGCAAGGATCGGTTCTTCAATCCCTCGACAAAACCATCTCCCACTCAAAGACCACCAAGGCACAGCTGGCTTCTCAGAGAACTTCGGCTTCTTGTAAACCAAAAGCTCCGGCAACCGTCGGAAGCAAAAGCCCAAAACCCTTTGTCGAACAGATGTTGCTGAAACCCTACAAGACCTTCTTTGAGCTTCAAGAGATGCTAGACGCAAAAACGCAGATGTTCTCAAACCAGCCCAATGTCATATTTGAGCTCTTTGGCCGGGTTCTTCATTCTAAGCGGGAGAATTTTCATAAGAAACAGTACTTTCAATTTCGAAGTCTCCTGAAGGAACGCCCTCCATACCTGGGCGGGACCCTCCTTGGCTGGGAGGTAGGGAGCCTACTGGACTGTGTGGCTCAAGACTTCCTGAACCCGCAATCTTCACCTGCCAAGTGCTTTTGTCGGTGCAAGCTGAAGCGGGAACCGCAAGCTGAGGCCGGTTGGATTATCCAGGTAATTGACATTCGACCAACAACCTGGAAGGAGATTCAAGGGGCGATGGATGTGCTAGGGAGAAAAGATCTTGATAAGCCTGTTGGCTCATCTCGAGGCTAAAGATTGAATGTGCCAGGAACAGATTTGAGGCTTTGACCACTGCTTTCTTCTAAGATATGGAAAGATGTCTCTCATTTTTCTTGCTAGTTACGTCAATACTAGCCGCTCGTGTAGTTTGGTCTGATATTTGGTCCCTTCTATTGTGCCCAGGTCTATGAGTCGAGTCAACACAATCTTTTCAACAACAGCCTAACTAAGGCGTGACAAACCCACTACAGCTTCCCATTCTGCGTCACCAAGTTCAGGTGGGGGGCGATCTTCTCGATTACGACATCTCTCAACTCGCGTTGCTCTGTCGCAGTGGGCTGAATTGTGCTGCCTTGTCGACGTTGCCAGCTCTCCTCGGTCTCGCGCAAAGTGGCATCCTCGTCGCTGCCAGCCGGATCGACGAACTGGTACGAGCGGAACTCGCAGTTTGACCACCCCGTAGCTGTTGTATATGTCAGAACAATTTCAACTCGATCAGATGCTGCCTGGTACTCTCGGGAGAAATGAATGCTTCGACTTACCTCGTCCATCGGGGACATCATACCAGTCATCCGTCAAAAAGTGCAGGAAGCCTCCGTGAGACACAACAACGATGTGATCATCGTCACTTCCGGCAATCTCCTTCAGCGTTTTCCTCGCCTTCTTCCCTCTTACTAGCAACTTCTCCAGAGTGGGCTCATACTCGCTGTCGGGACCCTTCTCACACCACGTCTCCTCCACACCTGCGTAGTCAGCACGCTCCTTGAACTCGGCCTGGACCTTGGACACGGGGGACCCAACGTCGCACGGGTTAGCAGAGACCTCCTGGAAGACGGGCAGCGCCTTGATGGGCAGGAGGGAGTCAGTGCCAAAGGCGTGGAGACAGGTGTAGACGGTGCGGCGCATGGGGGAGGCGAGCAGCTTGGTGAGCTTGTCATGGTGAGGGAATGCGGCGCGGAGAGCAGCACATTGCTCCTCGCCGAGGGGAGTCAGGTCCGGGTCGGAGAGCTGTTCGTTCTCGATGGAGAGGTTGTGGAAGCCCTGAGCGTGGCGTACGAGGTGAATTGTGGGCGCCATGCTGGTGTATTGCTTGTTGCTGCGAGGTGAGATGAGGTTATTCAGTGAGTGAGCGATATACCCGTCACAATTCTTTCGCTGAGTAATATGAGATAGGATAGACGTCGAGCTGGCGGGGACGACGACACACGGTGAAGGAAAGAGATGTCTCTATTTAAACGACTGCTTACTTCTAAAATAGGCAAAAGAGAACAATCCCAATATCCGTACATCGCACCCCTTATGACTCAAAGCCCCGTCTCCGCCCCGCTAAACCCGGATCACGAACTTGCAGACTCCTCCGGGGCCGGCGCCGCGTTGCTGCGGAGCTACCATCCTAGGTGGACGGCGTGGGCGGCCGCAAGTCGCCGATTGGCCCGCCCTGGGTTTTCCGAGCTGCATTAGCCTCCCGGTGGGGATGTGCCGGCGGCTCGGAGCTTAGTGAGGTACCTAATTGCTTGGATTACCAGGCTGCCGGATCGCCTTGATTACCGCTTTTGTACATGCGGCTCGGCTGGATAGCTGCAACTGTCAAATCAACAACGAGAAGGCGAGTTGGTGCCCGACCAGAATGGAGTCACGCCTCTCGGGCTGCGGCATACAGACGGAACCACAAATCATGGAATTCTTGTCAACTGCTGCCAACACGAGCCAGTCAAGCGTCTGGCGTTCCTAAGAATACATCCAATCTCGTCTTCTTTAACAAACAACCAACAAATCATCCCTTCAACGCCGCGGTTCAAATGATCTAAGATGGGCGATCATCGCACAAGTACACTTGTTCCACACTGATGCCTCTGTGTACGACTAAAACTCAATCAAAGCCTCCTCCTTGACAGGCTGCTTGACAGGCTCGTGCTGTGGCACAGACGGGAAAGAATCCTGTGTATAGCCACTGTAGGCCCAGTTTTGCGGCGTTGCGGGAGGTTGCTGCTGCTGCTGCTGCTGATGATGATGATGATGATGCTGCTGGGGCATAGAGGGCTGCCAGTACTGTTGTTGCTGTAAATGTGGCGTTGGCTGGACTGGCTGAGCTGGTTGCGTCAGTTGTGGCTGCGGCGGTTGGGTCTGCTGAGGCTGCGGAGGAGACTGGATAGGTTGCTGAGGAGCTTGAGGAGGTTGCCGGGGTGTCTGAGCCGGCTGAGCAATTTGAGCCGGCGTCTGGCCGGGGGTAGGCTGTGATGGGGCCGAAACCGATCCTCTGGGGTATTGCATAGACGACTGTAGACTGGGGTACGGAGACTGTCCGGCATCGGGCACAGGACCAGGCGCGGAGGGCCCAGGGGTGGGTTGGGGTTGTTGTTGCTGAGGTGTGAAGTAATAAG
Organism: Fusarium sp. JS1030; assembly: GCA_000966855.1. NCBI lineage: Eukaryota > Fungi > Ascomycota > Sordariomycetes > Hypocreales > Nectriaceae > Fusarium > Fusarium sp. JS1030. The sequence continues at coordinate 800,082 of JWIW01000031.1, forward strand.
AGGCGTTGGGATCGTTGGCGGGTGTTGCTTGAGATTGTCGTGGAGTTTGGCTCGGTTGGTTAGGGTCATGAGGAGGCTGCTGTTGGTATGGATCCTGGGGAGCGGAGGGTGCCCTGTTCTGCCAACTCTCAGTCCGCTGCGCCTGCTGAGGCGGGTGGTATTGAGCAGGCTGGGGCTCTGGCGCAGATCCATAAGGAGGATATTGAGGCTGAGGAGTTGCTTGCGGTGGTTGCTGCGGGTAGTGCTGGTGTTGAGGAGGCGCCTGGTAACTGGTTCGTTGTTGGCCAGTATAGAAGCTTTCTGCAGCCGCAGGGTTGCTAGGCATATGCGACGGAATGGAAGGATACGGGCCGGCGGTTTGGCGAGGTGGAGGCAGGTTATATCCACCGAGACTTTGCTGACTGTAAGCTTTGGACAGTCTATCCTCGAGCATGCGATCATAATATCGGACAACAGTAGATAATTTGGCATGGAGATCTAATAGTGTGTCTTTTCCCTTTGGCGTTAGCAGACATCGAGCATCAAATTATACAGAGCCAACATACCGTGTTTGCTCATTGTCTCTCCATAAGTTCGGGCCAGCTTAGGTCGCAGCGTACCGATACTATCGTAGAGTTCTTGAATCTGAGGCTCGCGAAGGATAGTACCTGGAGGCTGGGTCTGAAGGCGATCCACCAAGGTCGCGAATAGGTTGATATTCTCGGCTTCCACAGGAGTCAACTCGTAGTCGTTCTTGGGGAGGACAAAGTTGGTCGTTGCGGTAGGGTTGGCGGAACTTGATGTCTGTTCCTTGAGCGCCGCGGCATGTCTCTTCTTCTGCTCCTCCATATCAGCCAGAGACGCAGCGATAGCAGCCTTCAAGTCCTCGTCTTCTTCCTCTGCCTGCTTCGTCGCCGAAGCATCTCCATTGGTTGTATATGTGTTTTGGACGGGCTCGGCATAACCTCGCGAATGGGTTTTGACTTCTTCCAAGCTCATTGCCAATGCCTTCTTCAAGTCTTCGTCGAAACCGTCGTCCACGCGAGCGTTTCGGGGTTGCATCGCCGAGGTACTGCGTGTCTTGTGAGGGTACGTTGGCGATCGGTCGAGGGACGGGTTGGGTATCTTATAGCCCTTGTTTGTGAGCTTCGCATAACAGCCATCATCGACCCGAACAGGCGTATGAATGCCCAGATGTGGAAGGGCAACAGTCTTGCTCGAGCACTGCTGATCGAAGCAGTTTCCACAGTTTCGGCAGTGATGCTTTCGGTTGGTGAAGGTGAATGCGGTCCGACAACGCATACAGACATCCGAGTCGGTCCACTCTGGAGGCTAGACTCTGCTGTCAGCAAGGCGATGACCCCAAAAAGCGAATATCTGGCTTACCGCACTACTGTCAATCATGCTGCTCGCGACCGAAGTCTTGGGGGGGAACTGATAACCGTCACGCTGCAGAGTCCGATACACTTCGCCGATATAAGAAAGCTCGTATCGACCTTCAGTAGCCCCCGCCCAAGACTGTATAAGCTCGAGGATCTTCGACTTGACATCGGCGTTGACGGCAGCGCCTCCTACTGCTTGGAGAAGCGACACTAGATTATCCATAAACTCCCGGGACGCGATCTCGGCGAGGAAGTGCGATCCGCCATTCTTGACACAGGTATCTGTAAGCTAGAACAGGTCAGCTTCAAAGTTCCTTGCGATGATGATAAATGAGCATACGTTCAACGCGCTGAGCTGGGTGTTGGGGTTCTTGTTGCCGATTCGCCTCTTGAGGGAGCGCATCGCCTCTTTTGGCGCGACCGTCTTAGATCTGATGACATCGGAGATTTCGAGGTTCAGAGCAATATCTTCACTACGGCATAATGTTAGCGATGACTTGGGTACGAGACAAGAGTTTCCTGGCGGCGTACAGGCTGCTGCTCGTGGCTTTCTCGATCTGCTCGTCCAGGGCCGTGTTGGCCGAGGACGACCACCAGCTCATCATCTTGGGGGTCGCTGAGGTGGTCCAAGGGAGGAATCGGCGCCTGCGGGAGGAAAACAACAGGGTTCCTAGAAGGCCAATATGAGGACTCGACGGCGACGACGACGCAATATGTCGAGAGATAGATGGAGCAGATGCAGATGTTGGTGTCTGGTCAAGGTTCTCGAGCTTGCTCCAGGCTCTCGTCAACCTAGCCTCAGTCACAAGGCGGCGATGGAGGTACTACGTAGTCGGCACCTCCATCAGGTTAGCTACATTGACCTGGGATTGGGCAAGAGCAGATTCCACAGCACCCAAGCGCCCAAAGTTGCAGGGGCACGCAAGCACTTCAAGGCAACCAGCAGCGTCCTGAACCCCCGCCCACTCGCCAAAGCCATAGCGGCCCTTCAGCGCAATCTGCCTTGCGTCAGCGCGGGCAGGCGGGCCGCTAAAACACCGAGGAAGCTCTCGACTCTGGGGAGAATGACGACTGTCGTTTGTGGCGTACGTGGCTCATGGCACCGCACGGCAGGGAAGGAGCAGGTACCGGGACGGTAGATTTGTGTACCAGGCCAAACGGCCCGGCTCGCACGTTAGCCCATGTACCCTGTTGAGGCTCATAGGTATCCCCCGCGGCCACTGGGGCACATGGCACTCCAACTACTGGCCGATGTGCGGTTCCATCCTTTGTTGTCGGGTAGTGATACCAACTTCAACATCCCGACCTTCGACGTCTCCCTCCGGCGCTCAGATCCTGTTTTCTACGTGAGGGGATTTTCTTTGTCGTGTTTCTTTGAGCGGTTCTTTTGAGATGATGCTGCACGTCCCAGCCATTCATTCGCCGTAATAGAAGCGTTGATTCTAAATAGCCACCTCCGACTCCGCCACCTATGCTCTTGTCTCCTCTATATACCCGTTCCAACTCAACTCACCGTCTCTATTCTCCGATCGACAACGCTCCTCCTACCCGCCATTTCCGAATACCGAGTTTCTCTACCGAGACATGACCGCTCGATAACCTCCGCCGTTCGGTCAACCCTTCGTCATGGCTTCCTTGGGCCATTCGCGCGCAAGCAGCGTAGCCAGCGCTGCTACGCACTCCATGGCTAGCCCAGGGGCCTTCGGTCATCCTTCTGGCCCAAGCGGACGTCGTGGAGGTGATCTGCCGTCTGCGTCTTCAATCCCGCACATCGACGATATCCTGGCAGCCCCACGGAACATTGATGAGACTCAGCCCATCCGGAAACTATTAGAGTCGGCCGAGGCATCGTTGCGCCAAGCTGAGATGGCTCGCGAGTTCCGGAGACCGGCCATCGCTCTGCAAGAATACATTCGGGCCTCCGTCATTGCTATCCAAACCATTAGAAATCACCGAGATTATACCTTCCTCAAGAACGATCGTGCGGACCTTACGCACGCCCATACAGCTCTCCTCAGCAAGATCAGCCAGCAGGACTCCGTTTACAATAAGATCAAGCAGGACATCATTGCGGACAACAAAAGATCAGGTGTGCAACCCAGGACAGCACGGCCTAGCTCGTCCCAGGGGAGCAGTCGCGCGCAGTCCCCTGCTAAACCCGCGGTGGACAGAGCCATGTCCCCGTTGAACCAACAAGTCAACGGGACTTCCACGAGTGGTTCTCCAGCCCGAACAAAACCAGTTGTTCAGCCAAAGCCTCAATCCCTCCATGGGAACGCAATCAAGCCAGGCTCTCAAAAAGGTTTTGGTGTGGCGAACAGTGCCGCTCAGGATCTCGCCGCTAGGTTTGCTAATCTCAGGGGACCACAACCATCACCGGGGCAGGATCCTCGCATCAAGACACACCAGATACCTCTCCCGAAGCCAATGGGGCCCCGAGATATGCCCCCGCCTCGGCCACCAAAGGTTGAACTCGACACCAATGTACCAATTCTGCCCAAGATGCCGGATGCGATATACAGCCCTGCTCGCGGTAGCATATCAGGCGAGGTACCCAGACCACCCTCAAGCACGCCGCGCAACATGTATGGACGGGCGGCATCCTCAGCTTCCATTCCTGGCACTCCAACGGCTTCATCGCAGTCACAGTCCGACTACTTTGCTCCCACACAGAGCTATTCCAACAACTCAATTCCACCCGTTCCTCCAGGAAACCCAACCAACCCTATCAAGATTCCAACAACTGAGTATATTACACCGGAGGAGCTATACCAGGCTATGAAGGCAAAAGGGACCATTCTAATAATAGACACTCGAGTTCGAGACGATTTCAATGAAGGCCACATCATGTCGTCGTCGACTATTTGCATCGAGCCGAGTATACTACTAAGGGATAATCCTTCAGCCGACCAGATTTCGGAGAGTCTCGTGTTGTCACCAAACCAAGAGCAGTCGCTCTTTGAACGGCGCGATGTGTACGACTTGGTGGTGTTTTACGACCAAGACTCTGCAGAAATTCCTAAACACCCTCGAAGTTCGGATGATCTTGTCATAGTTTCACTTCACCAGGCCTTAGTACACTTCAACTATATGAAAGATCTCAGAAACCCTCCAAAGATACTCAAGGGAGGTATCGAGGCATGGATCGACCTCATGGGTCCAGCATCTCTACAGTCAAATACTTCAGCAGCTTCTGGGCCAGCTCAACTAAGCCGAAGCCGAAACCAGACCACGGCAATTGAACGAAGGAGATCGAAATATCTCGTCAAACCTCTCAAACCAGACGAGGTTAGGGCTTGGCAGGAGACTCTCAAAAATGACGACATGCAGACTGCGTCCTCGCCGAGTTTCCTGCGTACAACTGAAGATTTTCTCAGGCGATTTCCCCCGGTCGCTGTGGAACAAGAGTCCATGACTTCTCCAGATCAGCCGCAGCCGCAGCCCCGGCCAGTATATGGACTCTCCCACAAGGTGGATCTATACACAGATCTTCCCTCGCCGCCTACAAGACCGGCCCCTGCGCTGCCGCGCCCAAGCTACAGCGGCCTTTCCGAGGGAGGGGATGAGAGCGAGCTGTACGGCAACAATAATGCACCAGCGACCGCACGCCTCACGAGGGTGCCCACCGCCAAGGCGATGGAGCAGCAGTCGACAGGCGAAGCCACCAAGTTCTATACTGGTCTTAACAACCCCCACAACTGGTGTTACGCAAATAGCACCCTACAGAGTCTTCTTGCTTCACCAGAGTTTGGCAGAGAACTGGCAAATTCGGGCTGGATCACCAGGTATCAAGCGCCGAGGAAGGAGGATGAAAAAATCGACCATCCGCAGCTGATGATCCGTATCATCTCGAATCTGTTCCACTGGATGAGTTCAGGCAAGTTCCAGGTCATGAAGGCCCAGACACTCATGGTCAGTATACCCAGAAGAGTTTGCACAGATCTGAGTAGAATAGAGGCTAACACTGGGTCAGAACTATTCGCGCCACCTTTGCGACCAGAGCCGGAGCATTGAACAGTTTGGAGGGAGCCAGCAGCAGGATGCCCAGGAGTTCATGTCTTTCATCCTTACTCACCTACACGACGAGACCAATACACGCCGAGACCGCAAAGGCAAAGTCGAGCAGCCCAACACATCGCAGCAATCTCTCCTCCAGGCTGCAGCTGAGTATTGGTATCGTCATCTCGAATTCAACCGATCCATCGTCGACCGTTACTGGCGTGGCCTCGAGCTGTCAACAGTCGAGTGCCTCGAGTGCCATACCCGTACTTATCGCTTCTCACCGTTCGAATGGATCCCCGTCACTGTAGGCATGGGTCGCGGCATGACGCTTGAGCAGGTCCTCGACCAGCACACGGCTGGAAACACCCTCGACGACTTCTCATGCGACCACTGCCGTCGTCCCACTCGAGCTCTCCAATCGCTCTCCCTTGCTCGTCTCCCCCCCTTGCTCTGCGTTGTCTTTCGCCGCTTCCATTACCAACAGGCCACCTCGGACCTTCGCAAGTCAACGGCGCCTATCACATGGGATTTCAATGATACGGATTTCACACGCTACTTCCTCCCACCCGCCGACCGCGTGTCCTCGTCTGGGGCCGACCCGACCGATATGGCCTTTGCGGGGCCGTTTCGTTATGAGGCCTACGCCGTCATCGTCCACACGGGCAGCCGCATTGACAATGGCCATTATCTTGCTTACGTGCGCGATTCGTCTTCCCACGATCCCTATGCTTGGTACTGCTGCAACGACTCCCGCGTTACAAAGGTCCGAATTGGCAGCGGTGACCGCGACGACGTACAGGAGGAAGTCTTCAAATCCGGCCGAGACCGCGTCCCTTACCTTGTCTTCTTCCGCCGTAAGGGAATGCGATAAGCGGGCATGGAACTCCCGAGACTCATTCTTGTTCAATCACTTGTCCCTTGTGCTTAGCATAATCTCTATCCAACCACGGCTCCTTTTCATCCCAAGCACTTGGTACAACCCCCACAAGTCCCCTCACATCTTCCTCTCCTCGTCCCACAGTCACCTCGTATAACCTCGGAACTTGCGACAGTGTCAAAGAAATAAGGGAACAAACAAAAGCCAAGCTTTTTTTCGTCTACAGGCGTCATCTCGTTCTGGCACCTTGGTCGGGATACGTTGTGCACCTCACATTACCCCTGTTGCTCTCTCCACCCACCCTTCTCTTCCTTGTCCTTGGCTTCTCGGCACTTTGATCATAGAGCCATTCCACCTTCCTCCCTGAACGGCCTTGCTTCATCCTTTCATGTGATCTGTATTTTCACACAGGAGCTTCCGGACGTTTTTTTTCTCTGTTTCGCTCTTCATATGCCTTTGACTTCTTTGTTCTCTCCCATATAAATATGTATCTAGCAAGCAGGCAGGCAGGCAGACATTACATGGCATCGCACGGAGCAGGCAGGGTATGACATATTTCCTCGATTTCTAGGGCGTCTCATCTCATCGATTCAAGGACGGGGGTGAGGGGTTTAATGAGACGATATCTCATTGTTTTTACCTAAAGCAGTACATATATACCTATTGCCACCATTTCCAGTCTTGTCGCTCTCTCAGCTGTACAGCGAACCAACACTGGGCCTCTCCCGTCACACCACCCTCGACAGACGTTTTGATGAGTGGCATGCCAACCCGTCCCGACACCCCGGTGACCGCAAGATTAGGTGTCCGTCAAAGATCCGGAGCGGAGACAGACACACGTCGTTATTCCGCGCCTCACCATCAACTTGGCTCGGTGACAGTTGATCAAGCAATCACTAGCTGGCCCCACCACGTGCTGCTGTGGCCAACTGCCGGCCTTGATGCACACGTGGTGGACAGCTCTCACATGTCAAACCCGAGTGCTGGGTCAAGGCCAAATCACGTCAGCTCATATCAAAAGCGTGCCCTGAGGGGTAGGGCCGGGTCTTTAAAATAACCATAACCTGACCAGAGGATGTACATCCCGCGTCTTAGCAAATTTCCCTTCAAGATATCATGGAGTAAACGCCGCAAAACTACATTACATTCACACTCGAACCAGATCCGTCCTAGAAGCTAGCGCACGCACACGTCATTCCCCTCGCGCTGGGTATTCACGATATCCCCCCTTTGTACCCGGCATCACACCGTCTCTTCACCTAGCCGACCCCGTCGTTCTTCAAGAGGAGCCCTTCAGGCATGTCTCGATGTCCTTCTTGAAATGCTCCTTGATCTTCCTTCGGTTCAGCTTCTGCGTGGCAGTGAGAAGACCCTACAGCAACCCGAGTTAGCAATGCATCACCATGCAAGAAACTAAACAATAGGGAACTCCTTACGTTATCAGAAGTCCATTCCTCGTCTGTGATGAGAACGTTCGAGACAACTTCCATACTGGCCAGACCGGCACGCTTGGCAGCTCCCTGGAGGTCCTTGAGCACGTAGCTCACGACCTTCTGGTTGTGGTGAATGGTATGAAGGTTTCCTTCGTCAACACCTAGATCCTTGGCCTTATCATGCACCACTTTCTCGTTGGGCATAATGACAGCGATAGGGCGTGAGTATTCGGGATCCGCATACACCATCACGTTTGCGACGCTCTGCACGCCACGGTAGACGGCTTCGAGTTTTTCAAGTGCAATATACTCGCCGCCCTGCATCTTAACGAGGTTCTTGACACGGTCAAAGACTCGCAGATGACCGTTTGCATCGAATTCTCCAATATCGCCCGTCTTGAACCATCCGTCGGGTGTGATGGCCTTCTCCGTCTCCTCAGGATTGTTCCAGTACTTAGTCATGACGGGGAGGCCCTTGATCCAGATCTCGCCCTGGGGAGGGGTAGACTCGGTCGAGTATCCCAGCTCAGGGAGTGCGACAAGTTTGATCTCGCAAGCGGCAGGCACCGGACCGATGGCATTGGGCGAGAATTCGAGCGGACAACCCAGGGAGCCGTTTGCGCACGTCTCCGTGAGACCATATCCAGCCAACATGGGAGCAACTACCAGTGAGATGAAGCTTTTCGTGCCGTCCGAAATGCCACTGGCACCGTTCATAGTGAACCGCATGCGACCACCTGTCAATTCCCGAACCTTGCCAAAAACGATGCTGTCGAAGATGCTAGCCAGTGGCAGCTTGTTCTTGGTCATAAACGACTTCCAGCTAAACGCGCCCCAGAACAAGTTCCGGAGGAGCGGGCTAGATGCCTCGAGTTTAGACGTGATGCCCTTCCTCACGGTCTCCCAAACTTGGGGCACACCGACCATGACAGTGGGCTTGAACTCGCGCATATCGCCATAGCAGTTCTTCATCGAGACGTCAGATAGGGTTCGAGGGTTTCCATATCCAAGTGTTCCGCCGATGTATAGGACCAGGTTTTCGAGTGCCATTTCGAAGATATGGGCCAGGGGGAGGTAGGCAAGCACGCATTCCTTGTCGCTCACGCACTCCTCGACACACATGTAAAGGCCAGTAACTGTTAAAGATAAATGGTCAGCTAACACCCATGCCAGGGAAGTTACAGTATTCAAGTCATACCTCCAGCAACAAGAGCTTCGTGAGTGATACAGGCGCCCTTGGGCAGGCCAGTCGAGCCGGAGGTGTACATGACACAGTACAAATCGGAAGGTTTGGCGGGGTTCGGCTCCACGGGGTTCTGCTCGCCCAATTCTAAAACCTCTCGGTAGGTGACGATCTTGAGATCTGGGTGCTCCTTCTTGAAGGCCTCAACCTCTCCTCCCTTGGCGAAGATGGTGTTGTCATTGACAATAACGACCCTCACGCTCGACTTCTTGATGGGCTCCGATGCAGTCTTGAGCAGATGAGAATCAACATACATGGCAGCACATTCTGTCTGTACCAAAGAGTGCTCGACGCCGCTGGGACCCAATGTATCATAGGCAGTTACGATGGCAATGGACTGAGAGGCGGCGGCGTGGGAAGTGGAAATCCAGCCAACACTGTACGTTGTGTCAGATACGGTGCGCGAACTCAACAGCTGCAACCCGGGCGCGGAGACATGCAGAATGATACATACCTAGTTGTGCCGAAAATATGAAGCTTGTCCTCGCTGGTCAGACCTAGCTTGCGCAGACCATAACCAAGGTTCAAAACGCGTTCCAGATACTGGCTGTAGGTCAAGTACTCAAAACCGGTCAATTCGAAGTAGGACCACTCCTTCTCCACCTCCTGAACCTCGCCGTTGACGTTCTTCTTGATCGTCTTCTTCTCTTTATGCATGTTGACGAGCTTGCGGGAGCCCACAGCATGGTGATTGGGATAGAGGCGGGCGCTGCGCTCGACGAATTCGAAGACGGTTCGGGCGTCGGGGGCGGGGAAGTTGATGAGGCCGTCCTTGGCCTTGAGATGACGTCGAGGGATGGTTTCGCCTTCAACCTTCTCGTAGCCGGGAGCCTCGATGGTGAATGGAGGCTTGTGCACATGGTGCAGAGGCATAATGCCCGTCGTCCAGTCAGTCATGTTGATTGCGGGGAGCTACAGAGTAGCCGGAGTTAACGGGAGAGGGAAGTGGTAGAGCTAGGAATGACGAGGGTCACAAATAGGTGCCGATGGAGAAGAAAGCACCAAAGCGTCCCGCAATGAAGATACTGGGGGAAGACGAGGGTATCACGGGTGCGGGAGGAACAAGAGAAGTGGGAAAGGGAAGAAGGAACTGGGTGAAAGAGTTGGAGCAAGGCGTAGGTTATGTGAGGTCAGAGAAAGAGGAGGCGACACGACGGGAAAGAGAAGCCAAGCGCGAAGGGAACAGCAGCAGCAGCCGCGAAGCAACGCAAAGCAGCAAGCAAGCAGGCACGGCGCGGCAGGTGCAAACCAAAAGCACCTCCCCCAGCAAGTGGAAAGGTACCTCGAAGGTACATCAAGGTTCAGTCCACTCCACTTTTCTTAGCCGGCCATGGGAGCTGGGGTTTTTGGGGCACGCTAGCTGGCTTCCCGTCTAGCAACGGAAAGCCGTGATGCGGCGAGACCTGTTACAGTGGGCAGTGATACCCTTGAGGTCAGGTACCTGCTTGACAAGGAGCCATTCAACCGCGAGCAATACACAAGGCCCTTTTGTCAGCGGCAAAGCATCAAGAAGCCAGTTATGGCAAGCCGCATAACTTCTTTCCGCAGAAGCATACGGAGCCAGGTCACCAGAAACTCCCCGGGCAACCAGCACGCATCTGCTTCAAGATACATACACACGTACGCCGCTGGGCGGAGGCGTCTTGGCGTGGCGATGCAAGGACGCCACAGCTGCTGGTTCTACGCTCGTTCACAGTACAGTGACAGATGAGTTGAAGCTTGCGGCGAGGGGGTAACGAGGCCAAGCAGCCAAGCGGAGGCCAAGACAAGGTCTGCATGTAACGGTGATCCTGCTCGAGGCTCTGCCTGTGCCTATTCGTCCCACAGGGCCACTCAGAGAAGTCGTTTTCGGAGTTTGGCCAGTTGCTTTCTCTTCGGCCTGTTTTCTTCTTACAAATTGTGGGTGGAAGTCACTCGAGTGTACCCTGCCCAGAAGAGGGGACCCCGTTCGGGCTTAGGCACCTCAGGATACCTACCTTAGCTACAGGGAAGCTTTGAAGGGAAGCTGGTGACGCTAGGTCCACTAGGTAGGAAAGCAGCAAAAAAGACCAGGACAGAGGGCCGCCCGCGCCTCCATTGCGTCACAGATGGAGCCCGCAAATTACATCAAGGAAGTATCTTGGCTGTGCCTGTGACTGAGACAACCTACGGCAGAACAAAAAAGTCTGGTCGTCATGGTGGAAAATCACAGCGTGTCCGGTACGTCCGGCGACAGGATTGGGCCAGCTGTTCATAAGACGGGCCAAGTATAGGGGCGAAGGCCACGGCAACGGCGATCTTGTTGAATCACCAGGCCAGGTCATTGTCTGGCTTGGCCGTTGCGTTGAGGCTGGTGCTGGTGCTGGTGCTGGTGCTGGCTAGTGCTTGTCTGGCGCGTGCCACCACTCAGGATCCATAACCATCCATCAGCATTGACGTACCCAAAAGAAAAACCTCCGCCCGTTCCATCCGGATCCCCATCAGTAGGTACCTAGGTAGTCAGCACCTTATGCCACCTATGCCGGCAAGCAGAGGACTCGCGTCACGGTGGCCTGCACTCGACTCCAGGCTTCCGTACCTAGACAAGGCAAGCAGCTCGGCCTTGGCCAAAGCTTGGGAAGGGCGAAACCGTGCCGCGAGCCCGCGCAGGCTGCTGCTCTACCCCTCCAGAGACCGAGAATTGGCATCTGACAGTCTATTCCAAGCACAAGCTTCCCGCTGCTGAGATGAGGCACGTTTGTATTGAAACGCCACACTTACTTTTGGCCCTGCCAGATTCGGGAGGGAGTCGCCTTTGATCCAGGGGGCTACATTACCCCATGTAACCCAACCCAATTCTCGTCGATTCATCCGAGAGTTGGATGACTGGGAAACTGCCCTAGGTGCTTTTCCCCAACAGGTTCTTGCTTATCCCTCGGCATGCACGAGGCAAGCTTGTTGAGCTTCCCCTCAGACGGGCATATCATGACACATCGACCGTGTACAGTACTGGCCAGCATCCGCAGCCATGAGCAAAAGCAACTCGCCATGTAAAAGCTTGGCGGCACATGGTGTTTCTTTGAAGCAACATGTCCTTTGTCCATACATCAAAACGCATGCTATACCCTCGTCGATGGATCCTCGCCGGCCGGTCTCCCCGCCGCTGCTCCCCCGGACTCTAAACTCTGGGCAGCGGAACAGGCTCAGGGTCTCCTGGTCGATCGGTTCAGTTGCTTGCTCGACATTGGTTGCTCTCGTCGGCCTCCTCTTTCACATTGGTCAATCAGCTGTGCTTCGAGTCCCGGTGTCTGATCAAGCCGAGGTGAAGGGTGTGTGCCGCGACATGTGTCTGCCATGGCATTTTTAGCTGTACTTCTCTGTGCACCACCACCACTACCACCACTCCTCTTCCTACGGTGTCGGTTGGCGCTCCTCAAAATCGCTTCCTTCTCCATTCTTGTACACTGCCACACCCGCTATCACTTATTGGATATGCATCTAGACGCCACGCCCTGAAGCCAAGCCTTCGCTACCCCGTATTGAGATTCTAATTCGTAGCCAAGACCTGGGGTCGCCCTCTGCGATGGTCAGGTGCCGTTCAACTGGGGGGGAGGTTGGAGGTTTGGCACCGTCGTGAACAAGACAGCTGAGTATGTTGGGACAGGGACTTGTTCGGCCAAGACTGAGAAACAAGATAGCGACCCGACGACTAAGGTACATTGAGGGCGAGGCATTGGCTGGGATGCAATCCATTTGGGTATGGAGCGAGCCCTACTCAGACACGTCTCTCCAAGTATCACCAGGTACTCGCTCAAGGCCATCTAACGACCCTGGCAAACCCTCCAAATCGGTCACTGACAATGCAACCTACCACCGTATCCTGCGAGCAATTGTTGCTTCGTAGGGCTCGGTGCATGCCCAGATGGCCCATTTCAAACAAGGACATGGCCTGGCTCAAGCAGAAAGGACATGTAGCTTCGACACCATGGGTTCCCTGGACAACTGGGTGCTCGTCAACGACAGCTGCCAAGATGCACGTGCGCCTCTACTGCATCGTGCTCCCTTGACTTGGTCTTAATCTTCCCTGTCGTTGGTGTTACGCCGCCTAGACGCCAAACTTTAAGTCAACATCATCCAAAAGAGCCGGCGCCAAGCCAGGGCCTGTCTGATGTGTAATGGGTGAGCGAATTACAGATGGTTTGTCCCGGACCGGAACCGACTTTTCCATTTGGTCCTTTCCCAGTCACCACCACCAAGAAGTCGATCGATACTGCGGATGCTGATAGATGCCCTTGCATTTTTTTTTTTGATAGATTGCGGGTCAGATCCCAAATGACTCCTACCCTTAGCAGCATATATGGGATCTGATTCCCCGGCAGTCATGCAACGATGGCAGTCCGAGGAACGGGAGGATTCATCATAGGGCTGGACGGGAGTTGGGCGTCAGGGATGTACCTTATCTACGACCTGTGTACAGTACAGTACGTAGCGCACTCTCTACAACAGGCCTAGACCATTCCATTTACAACACCCTGAATGCCACGCTGTGGCCACGGCAAATCCCGCAAATGAGGATGGTCCCTCTGAAGCAACCCACGTACTGAGAGCGTTTCGGCATAGCCCTCGATGGCACAGGCGGTCGCAATCAAAACCCTCGTCCGACGGTTGTGTGTCGTCAAGCCCCAAAATGCCCGCCACGCCAAAACCTATTTCCCACTACGACCGAAGTGCTGAACAAAGTTAATTAGATGGCAATTGCGTGTGGTCGCAGAGAAGGGCGAGATGACAGAGCGCAGCGATGCAATAGGCTTCTTTGCCCCCTGGACCCTGGATTTAGTGCTGTCGATCTGCGATTGCGCGCTGCGACTGGACAGCTTACTCAGGGGTAAGGCAAGGAAGCTTCCGGCTTGTGGCATGCAATGCAACTTGGCGATTGGAGATGCAGCCCGGACGATATTGGATGCATTGCCATGTCTTGACCTGACCCCAAGCTTTGCATCGTGAGGGATCAGGTAAAGATATGTTCACAACTCCTCGTTCGTATCCAAGATGACGGAAGAGAGGCGATCTACAATGGGTACAATGGGACCCAGCATTTGCCCCAAACAATAGGGGACATTGAGGTCATCGCCCACTGGACGCGTATCTCAGGGCGGGTCTCTCGGGGTTCCCAGCTCGCCGATTGGCTGCCGCGACCTCGGAAAGCTCAGGGGCAAGCAACACAGAGGGACTTGCCTACCTAGCTACCTACCTAAATTACATTATCGTGGACCTCGATTAAAGGGTCTCACGTCTTTTCCCTCACTCTCTTTCCAGATTGCACGGCTTGGAGCAGTCTTGGATCCGACGCCGAGCGAGTGCCTGAGAAGAGGAGACTCTTCAATTCGTGCACGCCTTGCCATTACTTGCTTCTTTCCTTTCCTCTCTCTCGTTTATTCAGTGATAGATTCGATTTATTCACCGTTGGTTTGCCCAGCATGCTAAATCGGCGAAGCACCGAACGCTCCAACGACTGGCTGAGGCCTGTCGACGATGATGAAGATGACGGCTTCCTCGCTGCTGTCTCCGATGACGCTGAGGCCAAAGGATGCCTTGACGACGGCAACACATCGACTCTGGATTTGACCACAGCTACGCTTCCCGTGTACATGACGATTCATCGGTGAATCCGCCCAGTCCCCATGCATTGCGAGCTACCGCCTTTGGTCATGCTTGCAATTGCCAATTCACCCAAGACATCAGTGCGCTAACTCTCCCTGAGTGTAGAGTCCGGCGACTAGTTCTTGCGAGTATCGGTAGGTGTCTTGTTGTTCAGGGAGTATGCGACAGGATCATGGCTAACTCGCTGCCAAGATGACCCTTACACCATGGAGCACTTCAGAGACCCCAAGATGAACGCCCTCGTCGTGAGGCCATTGGTCGAGCGGCTCTACAACCCGGACGACATCTCAGTTGGTGAGTTCAGACCGGAGATCCTCGTCCAAGAGAGCCTTTCCTCTGACGTGATGCTGTCCAGTTTACTGTCTGCTGGCCAACCGTGTCTCGTTTCTGCGGGACCAGTCCAAGGAGGTCCATCAGAGTGTCAACCAAGCTCGTGCCATTTTGTGTGAGCTGCTTGCCAGTCGAGTCCTCAGACGCTTCCACGAGGACAATCCGGGTCCGCAGGGTCTTCTCTTGCTTGCTCATATCCTTGTTGAGGGTTTTGATCCCTTCCAGGGCGCCCCGGAGCACATGGAACGTCGTGGACGCCGGCCGCAGTGGCCTGGAAACGCTGAGGATGGCTCTGGATCCGAGAGAAAGGTGACGGCTCTGGAACTTGCCATTGTGTCTGAGAGCAAGTTCTTTATCAGCTCTTCGGCCTGCCAACGAGCCGTCGATGCTGTTCACAATGGCCAGATCATTTACACGCCTCTATCTTTCATGGATATTCTCCCTGATCACTACAAGCGCCGCCCAATCTCTCTCTACGATGCCCGCACCGCACCTCTCCTTAACCACCACCGCCTCATCGTTCCCCGCAACAGGAACCTCATTGAACTCGTTCATTTCGTGATTCTCCTTGCACTCTATGTCATGACCATGGTCTCTCGGCACTCGGAACTAAACATGTGGGAGTTTGCGTTCTGCATCTACACGTCAGGTTGGCTTTTGGAGAAGATGGCTGCCATCATCGAGCACGGCTGGGAGGTTCACGCGCAGAACCTATGGGCCTTTCTCGATATCACGTTCGCTTCCATTTTTGGCACCTATCTACTTGCCCGCTTGTACGATTTCTTGGCTGATCAGCTTCACTCGGGCTATGGTCTGCCCATCCTTTGTATTGCGGCACCAGTCATGTTGACTCGAGTCGCCTTTAACTTGCTACCCAACAACCTCGTCTTCATTTCTCTCCACGCCATGATGAAGGATTTTACTGTACTGACGTTCCTGGCCACGTGGTGCTTCACTGGTTTTCTGCTTGCGCTGCAGTGGCTGGTCAGCGCGAGCAACGACGGTGATGAGGAGTTCAGCTGGTATGTCGTGGGCAAGTGGATGCTCTGGATCTGGTTCGGCCTGGACGGCGAGGGTATCGAAGAATCGGTGCGATTCCACATCATCCTCGGTCCGGCGCTCATGATCGCCTTTGCGTTCCTCGGCAACACGCTCTTCCTGACGATCCTTATTGCCATGCTCACCAATACCTTCTCCAAGATCGTGGCCGACGAGACGGCCGAAATCCAGTTCCGGCGCGCAGTCCTCACCTTTGAGGGTGTCAAGAGCGATTCCATCTTTGCTTATCCACCCCCGTTCAACATACTGGCTCTCATGACGCTTCTTCCGCTGAAGCTTGTTACCACAGCTCGGGTGTTCCACATCATCAACGTGGCACTCATCCGGATGCTCAACCTCCCGACCCTCCTTCTTATTAGCTTTGTCGAGCGACGACGCATGTGGGTGCAGTCCAGACGTGCCTCTGGAAAGCGTTCCAAGTGGCAGTTTACGGCTCTGTCACCCCATACCGACGTTCAGGCCGTCTTCAAGTCAGTGCCACCCACAGAGATTTCAGACATGATTGATCAACTGGATCCCTTGGGAGAGGTGCCGATCCTTGAGGATGACTTGATGCCCACCATGACGGGCGACAACCCTCGATCCAAGCTCCGAAGGTGGAGGATGTTGCAGCGAGAGGGTGCGAGGCGGACGGACGATAATCAGTCGTGGAGTGAGGGCAGTACGAAGGATGACTGAGCTCGAAATTGTGGTATTTTGAACTCGTAAGCATTGCAACGGCGAATGGGTGTTTGTTGGTGTCTTGGTATTATATAGCATCGCATGTACAGAATATTTCACAAATACTGCGTTAGACGATGTTGCTAAGTGCACATTGTTGTATCCCGTGCATTGGTCACCATACATAGATGAGATAAGTGTCCATAACGCCCGACTCCTCTACCTATCGCAGAGAATGTAAATAATCGACCAAAGGTTATGGGCTGTGTTTATAACTAATAAAAACCATTGCCGGCGATTTACTCATCTGATTCGTGCAAGATTGATGAATTATCTACTGTGAAACTCGAGTACGTTGAGTTATAGCTCCGGTTGGACCTACCCGGGATCCACTCGAGGAGCTGACCCCGCGGCCAAGCTGCAGTCGTACAATACTTTTTGGTAGGGCCAAAAGTTAACTTGACCATCAACCACCAACCAACTCTCGTCCGAATGTTGGAAACCCAAAAGCAATTGACAGCTTCTGACCACTTGTCACGCCCTCGACTCGGTAGGAGTACCCAGAAAGGAGCTGTCGAGAAGGAGAAACGGGTCGGAAAACCAACCGAGCCCATCCATCATGGCCCCAGGCGACGACGGCCAACCGCTGTCCCTGCGGCCGCACCCCGTCGCCGACCGCAAGCCTAAGAATATTGCCGAGTTCATCGCCCGAGTCAACGCCCAGCCCGGAGGCTTCCGCGCTCTCTCCGAGGCCAAGCTGCGCGACGAGATTGCTGCGCGGGAAACGACGGATGGAGACGTGCAGGGCAAGGACGTGGACATGGCTGGGACCAGCCAGGACGACAACGACGACAACGACGACGACGACGATGACGACGAAGATGAGGACCAGGATGCCACAAAAGACCCCCAGGAGGTCCGAATGGATGTATTAAAGAACCTGGAGTATGTTGTTTCCTACCAACACCCGACCTCTATTGCTATCGCAAAGCTAACACGAGACAGCATCGCAGGAAACACGGCCTTCCTCACGCTCGACTTCCTCTCCCTCCTGCTCTCGAAACAGAACCCAAACCAGGCCACCGTCACCCTATCCCAGAACCTGCGCGATCTGGTCGGCATCGGCACCATGGGTGCCGACAAGCTTGACGATCCCACCGTCACTGCGACCAAGGCGAAAGACCAAGAAGATGTGGCTGTGGGATGGACCATAATGGAAGTCAACAAGACGCGCGATGCCGCCGATGCCGCTTGCGCCTTCCTGCAGCGCGAGATTGCGGCCGAGGGGAAGTACTGGGAGGAGATAATGGCTGTCCAAAAGAGTGGCTGGTCGATATCAAAGGTTCCCCAGGAGCGGCACACCCTCGGAGTTCACTTCGGCTTCTCAGAAGGTATGGCCCTCACAGACATGGTCCAGCCACGTTGCTTATGCGCTCAATAGCTGCACCTGAATTCAGAAACAACGGTCTCGCGCCTATGCGGCGAGGTGACGACGGCGCAGTCCAGCTCGACTGTGGCCGGCTGGGTGGTGTGTCAGAGCGCCTCGTTGTGACATATGAAAGGGACGGCCAAGTTACAGGCCGCTCTGCTCTCCCAGCGCAGACAACCGACCATGCTCCTCTGGAGGCGCGAGTCCTTGAAGCTCGCAACACCATCTTCTCACAGGAGCTTTGGCACGAGCTCACCCGGGAAGCTCGCACCCTCGCTGCCTACGACGTCAAGCCAGACGGTTCTCGTTTAACCTGCGAGCTGGATCCAGCGTCTAAATCCAAGGTCACCGTAGAGCTCGTGCCGCTCGGTTCCCTACCGTCGTCGGACGAGAGTCTACCAGACAACAAGATAGCCGAGACAATATCACTTGCTCTACACACCCTTCTCAGCTATGCCCATAGGCATAACGAGCTCATGAGAACGCGCCCCATGCCGCCTCACATCCCCCGCTCACGAGGCCAACAAACGTACGCTCTGCTCCGTCCCATCATTGCCCGCCTCATGCATACCCGCAATGTCCAGACCGTCACCAAGCACGTTGGCGCCATCGTCCAGTCCCTGCGGCGCGCAGATCTCCCTGCACGCTTCACTCTTCACACACCCCAGACATCCGTCTCCGAATCGGACGCCAACAACCGTGGACCGAACCAACCCTCGGCCTCTCAGACCGTGATCCGCAACATGCTACCGCCCATAGACTTCAACATCAAGCTCTCTCTCCTCTCCGACAATACTTGCACCGTCCGCGGTCGAACGTTCCTCTTCCCCGTTACAGCAACGTACTACAATGTCATCGTTCCAGCCACGTCTCCTCTCGCATCCATCTGTGCCCCCTATAAAGATGGCTATCCCAATCCAGACGCCCTCGCTGACTACCTCCGCACTGCCACCGCCCGCCTTCTTACGGAGCACTTCCTCTCCAACCTAGTCTCCTCGCCTTCAGCCCCCCACTGGATCAAAAGTGTTCAGGGCAACTCGATCCGTGATGTCGAGAAAGAAGACTTCGAGATACACTTCGCTGTGACCGACACCCCTGCTCTCCTCGTTACGAGCACGTCCGTAATCGACGGCAAACCCTCAAGCCAGAAGTGGACCTGGTCCGCTGACGAGGTGACCGAGGCCGTGAGTGTACAGGATATCGTTGACCGTGAGGTCAACAAGGTAGTCCCTCGGAAAAATTGACCAGTGTGCATGGTATTTGGGCACAAAAATGACGCAGTCATCGACTAAAATTGCCCCTGGGCCTCCCAAGCTTTGGGTGTTGGATAGTGGAGCATCTGCTAGGGAATAAGGAGCTGTTACAAACGGCGAAGGCGAATGATATCAGCTTCGGGAGGGAGGGAGGGAGGGAGAGACTTGTTATAGGCGTCAGGTATCGTTTACAAGGTCAGAATAGAATACATAGTCAGCGTAGAAGTTGGGGATATACCCACCATTAAGGTCTTTTCTTGCACCAAAGCGAATTAAAAGCATTGTTATTTTGCTCCCCCATTCCGGATGAACCTAGAGTATTAAAATCGACACCATTTTTCATTGAGACATATCTTGCTCTGAAGTATCTAGCTTTCTCCCATGGACATCTGCCCGTCAGCAAGCGCTAGATGCTGGCAATGAATATTGTGCTCCAACTGAATCCTCTCTCTCAGAGCGGTACCAGCCCAGTACTGTCATGAATCATAAGTTCCCATTGTGCTTCCCATGTAGGTTCCCAGTCAACCCAGCACCGCGAGGTGCCGTGAGGCAAGATCAATATCCCCAACTCCATTTTGGTCTAAGCCATTCTTTTTTCCCGCGGCGCGCTCTCACAAATGCAGCGACCCAAAACAAAAGAGAAATTTGCGTCTACTCGTAACACGGCCTGGAGAGGGCCCAGATTCGTTCCGTGATGCCTTGAGAGGTGCTGACATTGGTCCGGTTGATTCCCTCAGTGGGTGTTGAAGAGGAACTTGAGCTGGTTCACGCCCAGGCGCGACAGCTTGCCACTCTCATTCTCGTCTAGGGCTGCTTCGACAATCTCTCGTTTCTTGTTCTGCAGATCAACAATCCGGTCTTCGACGGTATCTTTGCTCAGAATGCGGTACACTTTGACCTCCTTTTGCTGCCCGATGCGGTAGGCTCGGTCAACAGCCTGCATCTCGATGTAGGGATTCCAAAAGGGGTCCATGATGATGACGCGGGAAGCGGCTGTCAGGTTCAGACCAGCATTTCCGGCTCGAAGGGAGACTAGCATCACCTTGACATCCTTGTTGTCTCGGAAGTTGCGAGCCGAGATGTTGCGCTGCGTGGCCGACATGGATCCATCGTATCTCTGTGGCTGAGCCATTTTTTCGTGGTGCATTGCCACCTCAAGAAGATCGAGTAGTAGGGTCCATTGGGAAAAGATGATCGTTTTCTCTCCCGATTCGTGAATTTCCGTCAACAGTTTCATGCATTCCGTAACCTTGGCAGCAGGCTCCCATGTTTTTCGCAAGTATCGCATGTACCTCTTGTAGGCATCACGGTTCTTGCAAGCCTCTTTACGAAGGGTCTTCAGCATCGAGGGCTTGATATCTGGCACTTTCTTCTTCCCCTTCCCCTTCCCCTTACTCTTCTTCTTGGTCTTCCGACGGCTGTCTTCCTCATCAGACAACTCGTCGTTAACGATGAAACCCTTGAGGTTGCCCTTATTGTCGATTTCGTCGTCCGAACTGTAATCTGACTCCGATTCGTCATCGTCGTCGTTGCCGTCATCGCTATCATCAGCTTGATCGTCTTGCTCGGGCTCCTCTTTGACACATTCGGGCATGTGAACTTTCTGAAAGATTTCATACGAGAAGCATTTGCTAGGATCGAATTCGCCACGACAGACGGGGCACTTAGCCCGGTTGCTTTCGTTCCCTTCCTGCAGATTGAGGGTTGAAGCATTCTCGGTGAGACGAACAAGGCATTCGCTACAGCTGTCATGACCACAAGGGATGAAGAAGCTAGGGCATTGAACGACATCGTAGCAGATCGGGCATTCAAATCCATCAAGGGCCTTGATCCGCTCCACGATAGCTGTATCCAAAGACTTGACAAGTTCCAACTTTTGCTCGTCCGAGATGCTAGTGGGGGCCACGTCGTCAACATCAAGGTTGAGATGCGGATGGCAGCATGCTTGACGCATTCGCAGCAAGAGAACCAGAATGTTGGAATAGTTCTTGCCAACGCTTCCAGCGCGGAGGTACTTATTGAACTGGACTTGGGCGTTTTTCTCAAGTTGGGCATAGAAATCGCGTTCCTCGGACGACAACTCGGCATAGACAATCTCCTCCGTTTTTTCAGGGAGCTTAAGGATGGGCTTATCGTTAAGTTTTGAGTTCTTCTTACGTCGAAGCATGGTTGCCGTAAGAAGTACTCGAAGCCTATCCATGGCAACGCTCTTGGGGTCACCATTGCGACCGAAGAGAACACCAAATGCCTTGGGAATCGTCAGTGGAAAACAGTCAAATAGGCATCGAAATTTACAGTACCTGGCGGAATTCGTCCCATTTGCAGTATGGTTTGATGCGAAGAAAGTTTAGAAGGGAGTAGAGCTCTAAAACCCCGTTCATCATGGGGGTTCCGGTGAGGCACCACCGATATGTTGCCCGCAACCGAGTACACGCCTTGGCAGTTCTTGTGTCCTTGTTCTTGATGCACTGTGCTTCGTCAAGAATGACACGATAGAATCTTGCCTTTGTCGGGTGCAAGAGCGGGCACTTGGTGAGAAAGGCTCTGTCATTGTAATCAATGTTGCGATCCGCATTGTCTTCAATATACTTGTCAAGCCGCTTGAGCTCCTGAGCGATAGTGCCATAAGTAGTCAAAACTACGTCGTACTTGAGTAGTTCGTCTGTTGTCGTCTTCCTGTTGTGGTATACAAACACGGAGAGGCGATGGGAGAGCTTGGTCTTGGTGTTGATCTCTTCCTCCCATTGTCGTATGAGAGCAACGGGGCCAACAATCAAATTTGTCTCCCCAGTTAGTACGTATACTTAAGGGCGACATATTCCTAACTCACCTTGGGGCGCGTAGTTGCTGGCCGAGCTAGAAGAAGTGCGAGGGTCGAAATAGTTTTCCCCAGACCCATGTCGTCGGCAAGTATCCCGCCTTTGTTCGTCCCCTCCTCTTTCTTTTTCATCCAAGTGAGAGCGAGTTCCTGGTGGGGATAAAGTGGTCTCTTCAAACCAGCTGGCGTGCCATCACGGCTGCGTTCCGGTATGTCCATGTCAGGCCGGATGTTCTGCAGGAGATTGTCCAGATCCTTCTCGGTTATTCTAGGGTCATGATAGGCATCCTGGAGCAAGTCTGTGAGATGTTCAGGCAATTTGTTACCGTAGAGATCCGTGCCAGCGGAATAGTCAAACATGCTTGTTTTCGTGATGATATCGGAAAGAGTCGACCCACGTCCCAAGGAGGGGCCGGGCATGGTTGGGACAAGCGAGGAACTGGGCAAGAAGCCATGATGGGGCGGAATTCCGGGTACATATCCATTGCTGTGATGGGGGTATCTGACCATGTTTGGTTGAACGGTGTTTGGGCCTTGGACTGGTTGGCCGCGGCGGGCTGCTTCGGCAACGCCAACAGCACCAGCAAAAATGAGATCTGGATCGTCCTTAATCGCGGGACCATTTCCAACACCCCCATAAGGTGCATGAAAAGGGCCAAATGACGACGCATTATGAACTCCATAGCCTCCAGCGGGAGAGTTGGCTGTGTGCGCTGTGGAGGCAGGTCCCTGCCCAAACATATCATCCCAGCTGGTATCATAAGCACCTGGAATACGCAGAGAGGCATTCGGCACTGGATTCGCGTTCGACAGTCCAGGGGCGGTGTCCCAGTCTTCATCGTCGGGCAGAGAACTGACACCAGCTGGCTGACTGCTCATTAGTCGGGTAAAGGCGTTTGTATGAGGAGACATGGTAGGTTGGTCTCGGAATGGAGAGCCTTGGCTAGAGAGCATTCGTGCAAACTCGAGGTCCTCCCTTTCCTGTTGCTGTCTTTTCTCAGCTTTGAGTTGCTCTGCAATGAAGTCAGAGCCGAGGTCATCATCGTCCCTGATTGAATTCCATCAGCTCCTGTCATAGTGGCCAAGCCCAGAAACCCTAGCTTACCCAGTAAGGTCGATGAAATCTATCTCGTCAGGCCCCGTACTTCCGTACGCTGGGGCATTAGCGAAAGGATCTCCAGGTGAAAATGGGGACACCCGGCGTGTCTTGTATTGTCCATCATGAGTAGAGAGACGAGCCGAGTCCACACGTCGCTTCCTGTTTGGTAGAGAGAAGGACCCTACCTGGTCGAGGCTGTTGTTATGTCTCGACGGAGTGAACATGGCTCTGTGGTCTCTGTGGTCTCGGGGCTGTCGATATTCTTGAGAGGCAAAGTTAGAGCCTTGAGTTTGAGTGCAAGATGTGGAGGAGCGGCCTGTCTTTATGATTGTTACAGGAGAGGGGCCTCAGAAGGCTGAGATAGAGGCCAAACTGGGCCCGCAAATGGATCTTTCAAGAGTGTTGTGGGTTATATAGAAGAGAGATGGATGGATTACGAGACGAAGACAATGAAATCAATTCCAGCTAGGGCGGCACGACATCGACGGCAAATGTTCTGACAGAGGGAAACCAAAAGACAAACAGAGCTTCATACCTGAAACTGACCGGGGTTCTTCTTGGTTTCTAACCGGAGTGGTTGGCTGAGGCTCTGCAGGTATTCATCGGTCAGCCTGGTTCGAGGTGGCATCCCCGCGGTGACTGTGCATCGTCAGAATAACGAGGGGTAGGCTGACTTACGGGGAGTGAGGCTCTTCTTCTGCTTGCGGGCGTGGAGAAGCTTCTTGATGCGATTGATTTGTCTCTGGGCGTCCTCTCGCATGCCTTCCACCTCGTCGTAGGTCTGGTCCTCAAGGGAGTCAAGGATAACCTTTTGTATGGTCAGCTCCTCGTTGAGCTCATCCACGCTCATGGCAGACAGATCGGTGTCAGCCATTTTTTTGCCCTTTCGCCTGCAGCGAGGCGAACAAGACAGGGTACGGGATGCAGCAAAGACGCCGGGCTCGTCGGTCAGCGAGGGCGGGCCAAACGAGGCAAGGGGCGGGCCATCAGCGTCTGGGAGTACAGATAGAGAGGGACGGGCGGTGCGTGCAGAGACATGCAATAGCTGAATGGGGCTTTTTGGGTGTCACAGGCGTCTCCTGTCTCGGTTTGCAGGGCAAACTGATGATGGAGAACAGGGGAATGTGCTTTTGGCGGAGCTGAGGATTTGATAGCGCAGGAAAACTGGGCGTGGTGTAAGAGGCACCGCGAGATGGATGGATGTGTTGAGGAGGACACCTTAATTGGCAGCGTACCCGAGGGCGTGGAAGGAGCTTAAAGCCGCGTCACGCGTTAGGTTGCAGCGGGGAGCCACCTGGAGGGCAGGCAGCAGGTGCTGGCGGGGGGTTATAGTGGTTGACCCAGCGGGAGGGTGCCGCTAACAGGGGCGGGGCCAGTGAGGCAAACTGCGCAAAGGGAGTGGGGTCCTGCCTGCCGTGCCTTCCTAGGTAGGTACTATGGTACCATCGGGTATTTGGGGAAGGCACGGGGTAGGTATGGGTAGGTTGGGAAAGAGCCAGTCTTCTATCATGCCCAAGTACATGGATATCTAGGTATCTATTTATGGTTTATCACAATCATCTCTGACTTGTGAAATACCTGCTCTTGATTCACCTTGTCTTGAGTTCTTCAAGATCCTACCAGACACCTCTTCTCCCCGCCTGATGTCACTATTCGAACGTACCTACTGCCTACCTAGGTACTGTAGCTATGTACCTAGCAGTTTCCGCGTCTTGGGCGCAACACATTCGGCAAATCACAACCACCATCACCTGCAGTCAGTAGGCGGTGGATTATGCCTTTCAACCTCCCCCATGCGTGCTTCAAGACTCCGCCATCATGAGCCCGCCAACCAAGTGGCCATGGCAGGATCCAATATCAGCCTCACCAAGTAGGCTGCCAAAGTGCAACACCATCATATGATATGGCTGGATGGCGCTGGTGCCTGCAATGACACGTCGTATGGTTGTCAAACCCAACCGGGGAATGGAATGAAAAAGACCAAATATAAGAGCAATGTATATTGACAAAATCCAGTTTCTATCCTCCTGTGCATGGAGGCAGCCAAACGCCCTTTGAAACACATGTCGCTATCCGTCCAAACGCCTGAAATCAGACCCAATCAGTCAAGGTATGCACACGCCACTCGACAGTGTCACTTAATCCGAGTCATCGCCGGTAATCTTGTGCCATACTTTCTCCACCTTGTGAGTAAACCAACCCCAGAAACCCTCATCTTTATCGTCATCTTCGTCGTCGCTGTTGCTGTCGCTGTCACTGTCACTGTCGCCGTCTTCATCATGGTCACTCTCTTTGGATGATGGGGCCGCTGATTTGGAAGGCTTTGCTGGTTTCTTGGACTTCTGAGACATGGTGGGCTCCACTGGCTTTGACGGAGCCATGGGAACCGTTGGCCTCTCAGGCTGGGTAGGCTTTTCGGGAATCGTGGGCCGTTCAGGCTGCGAAGGCTTCTCTACAGTTGGGCGCGCCGGAGGCTTGGGCTCGGACGGCTCTGTCTCAACAGAAGGCACAGGATCTGTCGGCTCCTGGGGCGTGTCTTCCGGCTTATGGACACCGACGGGCTTCAGTGGTAGACGTAGCGTTCCGTTGTTGGGCGCCGGCTCCATGCCGACCGAGTCGCACAGCATATTGTACACCTCAATGTTCTCTGTTCGTACAGTGTTAGTCAACAAAAACTTGATCTGACTCAAAATATGGACTTACGGAACACGTCGACTTGGCTGTTGGCTGGGTGGGGGAATGCAGGGCCGCGGGCAATGAAGATGGCCCGCATGAGCGGGTGCTCATGATCATATCCGTGTAGACCGCGAGGGTGGTAAACGAGCTTCTTCTCCTTGCCTTCCTTGACATCAAATTCTTCTTTGGTGACAATGGCCCAGCCAGTTTGAGGGACGACCCACAAGGGAGCGATGCGATGATGATTGGAGAAGTGGTATCGCTCAGGCATGTCAACATCGCGAAGATATACCTCGTAGTTGGGGTTTGACTTGGATTTCTCCTTGAGCTCATCGTAGAGCCCTTGCAAGTCATCGGGGTTCTTCGGTCGAAGTCCATATAGAGGCCACCCGTCAATGTGCTCGATTTTGTTGGTGTCGACGAGGTCCTCAAGCTGGATCAGCCTCGAAATATCCGTTGTGGCCATGCCGTGATCTGAGACCACAATAACGTTGACAATTTTGGTCAGGTTTCGTTCCTCGAGCCCTTTGAAGATGTTTCCCAGCATGCCATCCACCTTCTCAATGGTCTCGCGAATCTCGGTGCTGTTCGGTCCATACTTGTGTCCGTCGGAATCGACATGAGGCACGTAGGCGGCGATTAGTTGAGGACGCATATCACTGACATCCGCTGTCTTGTCCTCCAGGCCGGGCATGTCAAGGAATTCCATAATCCTGGCAACCTTGTTATCGAGCGTCTCCTTGCCGTTGAACTTATCCAGCAGGCTAGGCTCCTTGTGAAGGACATGGGCTTCGCTTCCTGGCCACATGTGAATAGCACTTCGAACTCCTTGCTTCTCGGCGGTCACCCAGAATGGCTCTCCTCCCCACCACTTGGGGTCAAGACTCTTGTTGGGGTCAGTATAATAGAACTGAGCTTGAAACTCTGGGTCCCAGAAGGTGTTGCTGACGATACCGTGGCTCTCAGGATACAGTCCAGTCGCAAGTGTGTAATGGTTTGGGAACGTGACCGAGGGGAACGACGGATGCATCCATTTCGGCGAGACGCCCTCGGCGATGAACGAGTTTAGCGTGGGCGTGAGGCCGCGCTGGAGGAAATCGGCACGGAACCCATCCAGGCTGATGATTAGGGTCGTTGGCGCAAAGAGCGCGGTGCCATTGCTCAACAAGGTCTGCTTGGATGGCTTGTTCTTGCGGTTCTTTGACAGCTTCCAGGCCATCAAGATCAAGATTGCGAAACCGATTGCGATCAGAGTGTGGATGAAGACCCAGCGGCGCCAGCTACGACGTCTCTGTGCCTTGGCTTCGGCAATCAGGTTGAGGTGCTGTCGGTCCATCTCGTCACTATCGTCTCTCTCGCTGCTCTCACCGGTGGAGCTCCCTTCCTTCATTCCTCCCTCTTCCATCTCATACATCAGCTGTCCGTCCTCTCCGTGTTGCGCATCCTCAACCAATTTCTCCCGCTTCTTCTGTCGTCTTTGGCGCCGTGCACTTCTCTTCTCTGAGATGAGATCCTCTGTCGAACTGTTGACTGGAAAGGACCCAGAGTTGCTTCCTCGACGCCCGAACATTTTCTTCAAGTTGGGGACGGCGAGTCCAGACCCACGGCGCTCTCGCTCTTGTTTCTTTCGAGTGTCGGTAACAAGTCGGTCAATGTCTTCCTCCTCCACCAAGACAATGCGATCGTGGGCGCGAAGTTCGCGGCTATTCCGCGCGCGAGAAATGAGCTCATCATCGTCGCTATCGGTGTCCTGGTCGCTACGGCTATGAATTGATGAGGCGTCGTCGTCGTAGGCGATGGGAGAGAGGAACGAGGCATTGTCGCGGTCCCCGTTTGAGGGGCTGGTGTCAAGACTGTGCAGAGGCATGATGGCGAGGCCTCAAAGGGTTCTTCCGAAGCATCAGAAACCGCACATCTGTCACGAACGATATCGTCGTCGCTTTTAAGGGGATGTAAGACATGGACCCTGATAAACTCGGGCGTAGGATCGCGAATGAGACCGGGGTAACGATTCACCGTGCTCCGGACATGCCCACCTTTGACGTGGAATGGCACGACCTTGACCATGGCGACGAGGTCATTGGCGGATTTCTAGACGAACTGCTGGATCCCGTTATCTCAGGTTACCTCATTCGATTTTCATGAATCAAGTTGCGGTGCTTCTTTGACACTGATATTTACTGTTTCAGGGACCAGGGGTGTTGGTAAATCCGGTTCTCGGAGCTGACACATCCCTGGAGATTGGTTTATGGGAGAGCCCTCGTTTCATGAGCTGCAAGGTACTAGAGGAGCAACCAATCCCTGGTCAGAGACAGCACTGTAAGGAAATGTGACCGCTCCAAGGAATGAGCGGCAAAAAATTGAATTGCGGTTTGTGTGGATCGAACACACGACCTTCAGATATCGGTTCCCGAAGTTTTACTTCAGTCTGACGCTCTCCCAACTGAGCTAAACCCGCTGGTGCTTGGTAATTGGACTAATAATACCGGATATGTGGCCAAAGATTTCAGCTCCTTTGAGTCCTCTCATTTCACTTCACTAAAATTACGGTTCTACTACAAGATATTATAATGGCAGTGAATAGGATTGGAATTGGGAAAGGAGCACCATCGCCTCTGTAGCTGGTGTAGAGCCATTTATCCCTATGTGGCCATTATCTCTCCTCCCCCTCGACGACTAACGGCATGTGCTGAGTGAAAAACAACTGAGTAAATGCTGGTTGTTTCCGAACCTAGACGCTGGAACGGAAAAAGAAATCTGGGTGCATGGCGCGAGACTTGAACTGTATAAACCAGTTGCTAGAAGCGTGTTGCTTTGTTAACCCTGTATAGATGAATCACTCTCCTGTGACCACGGCCAAACATTAAACAAGCCACATTACCTAGCTACTACTCACTTCTTATAGAGTACCAGGTACTTGTTCCTATCGGCCAAACACGGTATAATCTTCAGTGTTCTAAAGTGTCCCACCCCTGCTTGCAAACCATCCCTCGGCCTCTTCTGCTCCCATCAGAGATGAGATCAAAATCCTGCCAAACCTATCTATGTCTTCTGCCATCGCATCCTGTAGCACCTCCCCAAATACTGCGTTTGTTATCACAAAGTGCTTCTTGTTTTTCCAGGTTTCGGCAAACTCTAGAGGAGTACTCGCGTGCCACAGGTGCGCAGAAAGTGTCCAGGAGTGGCACAACCCGAGCCTCCCATCGCAATGCAATCCTTTGTAGTTTGCCATGATGCGGTAGATCTGTACAAAGTAGAACGAGAAGAGAAGGGTGCGCCGGATGGATTCTTGGAGAATCCAATCCATCCAAAAAGTCTTTGTCGGGGCGATGGGGAAGAGGGGGAGGGAGGAGGATGCCCCGTCCAAGTCGAACTGGGCGTGGGAAAACAGTGACATGGCAGAAGCTTCAATCGCAGGGATCATGCGTTCTGCTGACGCGCGGGCACTAACATCGCCGTCGAAGAGACGTATGATCTGATACAGTATGAGGGCCTGAGTATGTGCCACACAGTCTAATGGCGTTATTGGTGGAGGTGCTGAGAGCAGGTCATTGACACGCGACTCGATACTACGGAAGATGATGGGAGAGTTCACGCGGTTCTTTGCAAGGTATAAGGCACAAGCCGCATGGGCATCTGGACCAGCTTTAGCGGATGGCACAAGACAATGAGAGAAGTTAAGAGCCATACCCTGCATAGACCGAGGCATTTCGTTCTTGTACAACTGTGAGTGACACCAGGGGGTTTGGTTCTCGAGAACCATGTTCGAGGGTGCTTTTTGAATCTCATCTATCGACCATTGAAGGCGGTTTGCAATCGACTCCGGGATGAGCCCAAAGTCTTTTGTCGATGGCGGCGCCAACGCCATAGGCTGTTGAATGAGCTCCAGGGCAGTATCATCCATGGGAACGTCAAAGCACTCCAGGTCATCAAAGTTTGTATCGATGGCGGCGATGATGGTATTGAAGTCATCCGCTGTAGGCTCCTCAACTCCAACAACTGGGGACGGCGTTGAGGATGCTGAATCATTCGTAAGCAGACTGGGCATGATGGTCTCTGGTGAATCTGACTGAGCAGCTGCCTGTCCCCGCGGCGTGCGTGAGGGGTACTGGCAAGCAATGCGCCTCTGCGAGCATCGTAGACAGGCCGGCACCGCAAAGTCGCATCGCCGCTTGGCCTTGGTGCAGGCGGCGCAGGACTTCCGCCGCGGAGGAGGATTGCGGCGTTCTCGAGCGGTAAGAGACATTATGGGAAGAGAAACCTCCGCTACGAGATTGCAGTATGTGGAGACTGGGCCACAAAGACAGAAAATGAATGTGGGCGCGCAAGGGGTGATGTTGGATGAAGCATCAAGGTGAGATGTGAGAGGAGACGAGGGAGTCTGTCATCGGCTGCGGGACGCCCGGAAAAGTGGGCCTGGGCGGAAGTCCGCCCAGTCAAGGGACCCGGGTAATGGGCCACTGCCGCCGACAACAGCGGCCTTCCGCCCGTGGCCTTTCCTCCCTATCGAATGCCCCCATTTCGGGAACGCTTTGCTTCCAGAAATGTGGTACAGCATGCTATATAAACGCTCTAACGCATCGATTAAGGAGACCGGTTAGCAGCACGACACACAGCACTTACACCACTCTAAATTGCAACAAATAAGCCCTAATACTCCTTAGGAGTCCACCTCAACTCTTCAAATACTCAAAAACCGCTGGCTTGGACCATATTTTGACATGTCCACACCCACAGTCTTCATCAGTGGTGCCACTGGCTGCCAAGGAGGTGCCGTAGCCCGCTACCTTCGGTCGAAAGACGTTGAAGTCCACGCCCTCGCCAGAGACCCAACTTCCAAAAAGGCCCACGACCTCGAGTCTATCGGGGTGAAACTGACCCCTGGCGACTACGACAACAAGGATTCTCTCAAAATAGCTATGGCCGGCTGCACTGCTATCTTCCTCGTCCTGATGCCTGACTTTACAGATCTCACTAGCGAAATACGCTGGACCAAGAACATTTACGACGCTGGAAAGGGTGCTGGAGTTAAGCATGTCATATTCTCAAGCGGTTTTGGGGCTGGCAACCCCGATAATGTCGAGAATCTGGAGCCTGGAAGCTTCGTGGACACGATTACGAGAAATAAGCACGCTATCGAGGTAGAAACACGCGACGCCGGCTTTGAATACTGGACGATTCTGCGTCCGGGATATTTCATGGTCAACTACCTTGAACCTTTTGTCAGGATAATGTATCCTGGATTCACCCAGGAGGGCGTCTTGACGTCCGCTCTCAGGCGCACGACCATTTTGCCCATGGTTGACACGGTGACAATCGGCAAGTTTGGCGGAGTAGCGTTCTTGAACCCTGAGCGGTTCCATGAGAAAGAGATCAATTACGCTGACGAGTGGCTTGACTTGGAAACCATCGTAGCAAAACTTTCCAAAGCGACGGGACGGGACTTGAAAGTGAACTCTCTATCGGACGAAGATGTCAACACACAGAAAGGAGTTAACCCTTTCATTACCGGACAGCTTGTCACACGGAACATGGCCAAGTTGGCAACTTTGGAGGAGGCCAAGAAATGGGGGATTCCTCTGAGCACATTTGATGAGTTCCTGGGACGAGAGAAGGAGGCCGTTCATGAGACATTTCACAAGTCTGGTTGAGCCGCTACCTGCTTGATCTAGTTTGAGGATGAGATGCCAAGTAGGATTTGGGCTGGCAACGCACATGTACATAGATAATGTGTCAATGCTACGGGAGCCAAGGAAGAGCGGAAGCTTACAATTTAACTCTTAGCTCCAGATAACCGGTGATACTATCCCACACGTCGGCCGAGAACAGCGTGAAGCGTAGCATAACCAGGGCCGGCCAAATTTAGAACTCCCAACCACTAGCACCCAATTACAGTATTTCTTGTGTTTCATCAAGCTCGGCTATCATTTGTTTGTTTCTCGTGTAGAAAAGGACTGTGATCGCTAATAGATATACATGCATGATTTGACCTTGCTCTGTTGATGTGGAACAGGCATCCATTCCCCGTGTAAAATTGTATCTTGTTAAAAGCCGTTCCCTTCAGGCTGCCAGCCAATTTACGCCGTCACTGTAAAAAACGCCCATCCCTGAATATAGTAATAGAGGCCGTAGCAATCCCAATCGAACGTGTGACATCAACAATACCCAAATCCTAGAGTGCTCCAGACAACTCGATTTTTCTTAGCCGTGGAACTCGAACAATTAGTGTGCTATTCCGATTGTCTCCGAAGAGCTCGGCTTGTCCTTCTGTGAGGTACCAACATCCACAGCACGACGAGTCGGTTCCTCCATGGGGCTAACGTCTTCCCCGACCGGCGCGTGTACTTGTTCGGTGCCAATTGCTGTCGACGTTCCGTCACCAAGGCCACTGGACTGGTTGTGAGCGACATCGTCGACAGGCTGTATAGTAGTAGGAGCTTTGCCATTGCCTTCGTACCCCTCCCTCGTCTCACCGGAAAGCGAGATGGCGCCTTCCACCGGAGACTCATATTGTGCGTGGCCTCTGTTGCCCTCGTTTGAACTGCTTGGCCCACTACTTGATTCTCCCAAGTCGTCGTTTGCCCAATCTCCCCGGGATTGTCGCGCTGAGACCGAGTGAATGCCGTCAGAGTCGTACATGCCGCTTCCCCTCATGGTTGGGTTATGTGGCCACCCTAGGGGCATGCTGGATACACGGCGATGGTGGCTGTGGGTTTCGTTGCGCACAGCTCCAATGAAGACTGGTGGTTGGTTGGTGGCAAGGTTCTTATCACCGCTTCCTCGAGAACTGCTGTCACTCGACATGTGAACCACCGTGCCATTCTTTTCGTGAACGTGGTCCTTCTCACGCTTTCGTCCTAGAGCGGCGGCCGCAGTTGACGATGAAACGTCCTTCACTTGGTGGACAGGACCCTTGTCCGATGTTTCGTCGAGGAAGATCCAAAACATGCCAGCTAAGAAGCCACCAAGTATAAGGACCGTCAGAATGGCGGCTCCAGCCTTGTCTCCCGCTGGTAAAGGATCCCAATCTATCTCGGGTGTCGTTCGTCCTATATCCTCAGAGCCGCCGCCAGGATCGCCCTTGCTCGTTCCTCCGGTATCTTGGGTTAAGGGGGCGGGTCGATCTTCGATCATGCAGGATAGAGTCACTTCCAAGGCAGCCATTTGCTGACCAACACTCACGTCGCCCTCAAACTTGTTCTTGGTCCAGTAAAGACCACACATCCGCTTATTGTCGCCCCCAGTGCAAACATTGGTGGCTGCAACAGCTGATTTCCGCAAGAGCGGCATAATGAAGTCTTTGGTGTGTGGGGCCCACTGAGTGGTTACCGCAAGCCATCGACTGAGATATGCTTTGAAGGATTTCTGGTCGAGATTGCAGCGCTTGACGGGCTCACAGGCGACTTCAGTCATAATGTTCTTCTCGGGGCCTCCGAAGAAGATCTTAACGCCCTCGAGGAGATTATCAAGGCGATCCTTCCAGACCTGGTCCTCGGTAAAATTATACATGGCAGCGGCGCCAAGGATGAATCCGCCAGCATTGTAAGAAAACTGGTAGGGGACGATCTTCTTGCAGTTGTTTCCAATATGCGAGCCGTCATAGACATACCACGACTTCGGATCAATGAATTCGACCTTCTCCATCCAATCCCAGGTTGTCTCGGCCCAGTCCGCGTAGCTACTATTGCCAGTAAAAAGCGCAAGGCGGGCTCCCAGTGCAAAAAAACAAGCCTGAGAAATCGAGTTTTTATAGTCGTAGCCGTTGTTCCACTACCATGAAGGCAAAAAACAGTTGATTAGCTTTCGTCCAAGCAGTGCAATGGAACGGCGGTTTATGAACGCTTGGACAGCGCCACAAAACGCGACAGACAGGGAAGAGTATGGTTAAAGCAACAGCTGGGGGAACACGAACCTGGAAAATCTGCCAACGCAAACCACCGTCGCAGTGCTCTGTATCCCAACGAGCAGCTTGAGTATTGAAGACGGCCTGCGCGAGTGCGAGCCACTGTGGCTGGTCGGCTTCGGGGTGAGGAAAGTTGTACTCGGCGGCCGACATGACGGCGAGGCCCCAGAATCCCTGATCATCGTTTCCTTCGGTTCTGGTCTGGTTGATGGGCATGTAATCGTTATGGTCGCCGACCTGGAATAGAAGCGCCTGCTTGGTGAGGTCGACATAGTCGTCATCGCCGGTGTAGGCCCAGAAATCTATCAGCGTTCCCATCATGGCTCCTGCATACCACCCTGCGGGAAGGCATTAGCACCTGCAGACCAACAATTGAGGCTATCTCGAGGGAAGACTGTTCTGAGGAATGACGTACAGTAGTAGGGTTCGGGAAGCAGGCCGGGTGTTCCTCCAGGCTGATTCCCATTGTACATGCTAACCAGGTCCTCGGCAATGTCTTTGGCAATTGATTTGATCGAGCCTGCATCGAGGTTCTGTTGTCAGCCTGAGTCGTCCCGATACCCGGACCGGGGTCGACGGTGATATCTGGTGTAACATACTTGTCGAATTGGGATCCAGCTGGTAGGCGACGGCGAAGCGGTTCAGCGTCAAGAGCAGAGTGGCGATGAGCCCGCCGAGGCCAAGCCTTGGCTCCGATCTCGACGTCCAACGCATGGCGACAGCGAGACGTGAGCGACGGTGAGCTCAGCGACGGCGACAGGAGGTATCGGACGTCATGGGGAGGAAACAATCCGACGGAAGGGAAAGAAAGATGGATGAAGAGCCACGGCCAAGGAAAGAGCGAGGGTGAGCACGAAGAGAGGGGCGTGAGGGAGGAGCCACCGGGTTGGCTGCTGTACATAAAAGAGGGCGGGAGAGCCGGGGGCGAGAGGAGCAAGTCTGGGGGACGGAGCTAGGTAGGTACAGTACAGTACCAGTAAATAAGGTAACCTTAGTAAGTAGGTAGGTAGCAAGCGAGTGGATGGATCGGATAAGCCTAATCCAGCGTGTATGTACAATGGGAGACTAGCAGAGCTGGAATTACTCCAGAACAGGCTGAGACGTAAGCGTCGAGAAATACCGAGAGGTTAGAAAGCAGAAGGAAGAGGAGAACCACCACACCAACCCCCCGGTCCAAGGTGGTGCGTGCAGAGAGTGTGTGTGGGCAGCAGAACGAATGGCTCGTGTTGCTTGAAGCTTGTCCATCATGCCAGCTCAGTCTGACAGGAGACATAAGCCAAGACGCAAAGCTAAAAGGGACGTTTTGTTGTTTTCGGGGCGGCAGCTATTCAACAAAAGCCCTGGCCAGACCCAGACCCTGACCGAGACCCAGACAAGCTCTTACGGGGAGCCTTTAGCCAGGAACTTGTTGATTGTGGGCATAAATATCGGGACTAGAGGTGCTGTACATACCTTGGCTTGCCTGACCTTGGGCCAGGTACCTGTCCTGTCAGCAACAACTGCTAGAGGTAGGTACTTAGGTAGCCTGCCATCCGCTACGTATTGGGCAATGCCCGTGTGCGTCGAGGTACCCAAGAACCACCGACTCTTGTGTTCGTATTGACGCACGCGTCGACAGAGAGAGCATGCGGCCGAATTCGCGATTCATCCATCAAAGCTCATCGGGTACAAAATGCTCAGCCATACATAGACTCCCCAGCTTCGGGTTCTGTCCACGCGATTTCCCAATACGAGGATCGCTGGACGGCCGCCCCAGCCCCACCCCGACAATACGGGCCAAAGTGGGAAAAGTCCCGCCCAGACGGGACAAGCTTGCCTCGTGCGTGTGGGAGTAAGACTTGTGAGGCATGCAGGGAGGATTCTGCCCTGAGTAACCAGCATGCGAGGGGTTTTCATTAATTATTCCCGCGATATGATATGGTGGCTGGAACAAGCCGTCAAGGTACAGTTGCCGTGGTGGGGAGGAAACAACAACAACAACATGGTTGAACAGGTCTCTTTCTTTGTCTGCGTGGCCTGGGCTTTGTGCTGGACCAGGATGCCCGAGAAGGCATCGACATGGGCTGACCCTGATGGCATGTCCGTCGGCCGAAGAGCGAGATTGGCATTGGGCTGAACAACGTTGTGACGTAGGGGCTCCACGCCGTGCCTCTTTTCTTGCTGTGCCTGTGTGCCTCATCTCGTGTGGAACGTGGAGCTCTGCTGTTGCGATTACCATGTCTTTGATGCTGTCGATTGACGCCGCTGTCACCCTTGTGCCCAAGATAATGCCATGATCACTGGCCGGAAGCGTCATGGAAACTCGGGAGTGATTACGGCAATTACTTGTGTGTACATACTGGATACCTACCTACCTAGGTTATATACGGATACTTATTAGTGCCCACTTACCTACAGTATGCAGCAGTGAGAAAAGGTGGAGAAGGTGTTTTTAGCGCACAAGCGGCCGTCGGAAACACCGGCCGAATCGCGGGTCAGGCCGGCCGCATTCATTGGCTCTTCTTGCTTTAATTACTGGCTGACAAAGACTGAACGAATTAACGAGAGCAACATAACTAGCTACCTACCTACGCTGAGTGCACCCTCTCAACGGGTTTCATTCCGCGCTGGAGCACCCAACTATGATCCAATATGATACATGCCACTATTTCCATGCCTGGCTAGAGAGCTATAGACATTTCGCCCCCATCCTAGAATGATGAAACTGTCTATGCGGCCAATTGCGGTCTACAAACCCAGAGACAATACATGCTCATCAACTCTCACAATGAGATACAACCCCTGGCCTTGGCCGCTCTGCAAATTAATCCACAGACACTTGAAAACGCCTGATTGTGAGCGCCCTCAAAGACGCCATGGTTCTCTTTGTCCTCGAAACCTCTTCTGGGTCAAATACTTCTCCGGGGCTGTCGGGCATCGCATTAAGCCGCTCCAGTATCCACCCCCCTCATAGATCTTCCCAGCTGATGTCCTCATTCGACTCCATCGCTTCGTCCTCACTCGGTTGTTGGTTCGTAAACTCTCGGAACAAGGCTATATCCTCGAACTTATGCGATAGGTTCTCAACACTCGCCTCCTTGGGATCCGTCATGGCGAGGTTCAAGTCGGCCATGAATGTAGCTCGAATATTGTCCGACGGGTTGCTCAACCTGTTCTCCTCAAACTGCTGCATCATGTGTCGTGCCTCGCTCGCCGACAAGTCCCCGCTCTGTAGCGCCATGGAAAGCAAGCTCCGGCCGATAGCCTCTGCAAAGCGGTACGGCTGTCGCAGGCTCCCGTAGCACTCGAGGCAAAATAAAAGATAGAAGCGCCACGCAGAGTCTTTCCTGTTGCCGAGTAGGGCGTTTGTGACCCGAATGAGGGCCGTGTGCCATAGCATAGTGTAAGTCGAAGATGCATATTTCTTACGGTATACAACTATTAAGCGCTTGAGCTGGTTGACAGAAACTTCGTAAGCGACATCGGGCGATCCCTTCTTGCAGGGGAAGGTCTTGAGTCTCATCGGTTTCGAGGCAGACCTCGCGAGGACCGTGAACGGACGAAGTATGTCTAGGAGCGCCACATGGAACCAGATGCTGACACGCAGGTTAGGAGGACGTTCTTTGACCGCAGGAGGGACGAACAGAAGGATAGTGATGGGACGTACTGGAAAATGAGGACATGATGCGGGCTATGTTCTGAGCGCACCATGGATTGTGGCAGGGTCTCTGCCCAAGCAATGAGCTCGCGATATTTGTACTCGGCAAAGGCAAGCCCGGCTTGATCGTCCCGGTGTTCGCGTGGATGGGATTGATCGCGGTAGTATCGTAGGGTCACTTCGTGAACGATGCGCCAAAACCTACACAATACTGGAAATGTATCGCCCATGTATGCTGAATGTAGAGACTCTTGGACGGATTCAGAGCTCTCGTCACGGCCGCTGTGCCAAGAGTGTCCCGGGATCGGAAGTGCAGGAGGATAAGTTGGATATGAAAGGCCAGGTTGTTGATAGAACAGACACATAAGTCTGAGGACATGAGCACTGACCCTGCAACGTCCACCGTTGGGTTCCGACTTACACTATCCAGTTGAAGGCACCCCAGGCCGCGTATGAGGATGCATTTCGAAGTTCTGGGGTAATCTCCCGGGCTTTGATGGCTGCCACCTGGGGATCAATTCCAAACAGGCCCATGCGTGTTCCCATGGCGTTTGCTTCTGCCATATAGGTCAAGACATAGTGATCCTTGCCGCCACCCAGGTATGCCAGACCCAGCAGCTGGGTTCCGGCCAGACAGAGAAGAGAGTCGGTGGACTTTTCCTCCGTCCATCGCCTCTCTGCCTCATCGCTGAATTGAGCTATATATGGCTTTGTCGCAGGATCGTAGGCACTGTACATTTGCTTTGCCCAGTCAGCTGGGCATACGGTTTGCCCTGTTTGTGGTGTGGCTACCTACACATCCCCAATACATGATAGCGTTGACGAGTAACCGGCTGCAATGCACCAGGCTGCAGCTAACGAGGTCGTTGATGAATAGACTGGGATCGAAGGTCCCCAATAAGGGGTGGTCGGTCTCGAGATACAACGAGATGATTCTGGCTGCAAGTTCGTCTGCAATCGGTACGGTTGTCCAGAAACTAATGACCAGTTTCTCTAATCGTTCATCACAAAGGCTCAGGGTGAAGCGCGAGGTTATGTGAGGATTGTGCGGTGGAAACGGGTTCGGATCGGAGGAGGACGAGGAAGGGGAGGGTTCGCCGTGGGCCGCGGATACACGGCCAGCGCTGAGTGCTGCTCTGCTCGGCTGTCAGCTGAGGTGGACGTCACGTCCCCGACATGGTGTCTGATGCTTCCAGTGCGCGATGGATTCAATGTGACTGACTTGATGATTCTGGACTCAAACGGCAACATCGGCGGGAAGGCCACCGGATTCCTCGCCATGAGTTCGAACTGAAGTCCCGGGTGTCTCGTGGATATAGGAGAAGCCCATTCACCTCCTGAAGCAAGACGTTGCGTGTTCCTTTTCGCCTGTGCTATCGACAAGGCGGTA
The DNA here is from genome assembly GCA_000966855.1 of Fusarium sp. JS1030. NCBI lineage: Eukaryota > Fungi > Ascomycota > Sordariomycetes > Hypocreales > Nectriaceae > Fusarium > Fusarium sp. JS1030. The sequence continues at coordinate 838,871 of JWIW01000031.1, forward strand.
TCAAGGTCGCCGTGAGACCGAATGATGCGCATGATTTCGAGGGCCTGGCTCTCTGACCCGGACTTTAACAGCTCGAACAGTTCAAGCGCTTGCTCTGATTCCTTGCTGGCCTGACTCTGGGCGCGGGTTTCGGCGTAGATGCACGGCTGGGTTTCTCCTCTTCGTCTACATGCCTCGCACTGAGGCTTTTGGCCATCGCACTAGATAGTTTCCCCGAGGTTAAGAAGTTGAGCTGCAGCTCCAAAGCGAGAACACCTACGCGGATCTTTCTTCGGCGGCAGCCATTGCATGCAAGCTGTGTCCCAATTCGTTGTCTCTTCAGGGGCTCGCTGCGAGATGAAAAGGTGGACGATGTGCCAGACGGGTAGGATTCAGAGGAAGGGGTGTCATCAGACTGAGGAGCCGAGAGCAGCTGGCGATATCTCTTGGACATGCTGCGGGTTGGGTGCTGGCTACCTACCTAGGATCAGATGGAGCCGGCGAGGACTTTGTTTTGGTTGCATTGGGCACTGTTAAAAAGATTCACATCATCCCCTGCCATGCGCACTCTCCCATTGCCCCCATTGCTCATAACGTGGCTGTCGAGGGCGGCTGACTTGACGTAAAGCTCGCAGCTAATCAGCGTTGGAGAAGCGTTCACCTAGATCCGTATGTACTGTATATACAACTGGCATCGCTCTGGTGCCTTTGATGCCCCAATCAGAGATTTCGGGACGAGCAGGATCGGCAAGATACAGTACGCCTTGGTTTCAAGACCAAGTGCCAATGTCGACACATCGTGAGCCCGGAGCCATGCCTGCGGTACTTGATTGGCTTAACCCCTCGGGGTCTCCGGTGGCTTCAATTGGCTGAAGGCGAAAAGAAGGCTTGGAGGCGCCCTCGGTCCTATAAGAAGCGTCGATTCGCCGTAGGGTTCTCCGATCGAGTGTGGCCTCTCCCTGTCAGAGGCATGCCTCTTGGTCATCTTGACAACAGCATGACCCGTTGGATATATTGATAAAAGGTCCATCGCGAAGTTCGAAATGTGTTCAAGTCGTTCCTCCTCTGCGATGGTTGAGATGGGGTTGGCCATTGCTGCCGGACTTCTATTTCGACTTTGCATCTTTGCCTCAACAACGCGCAACAACTCTGTACGGGTATCACACCTCCACCGCTAACCCGCAGTTGATTCTGCTGCTCGATACCGACCCCTCCAAAGAGGTGTGGTGTGACACAACCGACACGACCCCATCTCGCTACTTATTAGTTGCCACGAACGCGCAACCGTACCGCATCAAGACAATTACGACCCATCAACACCAACTGCCATCTCGCAATTGGAATTCCATCATGATCGGACCCGAGCCTTGTATCGCTATATCGGATGCTACGCAAATATAAACCCGAAGGAACAATGGTCGAGAGCAACCGCGGCAAGACAACCCAGTTTCATGCCCGCGAAGCCAGCGTCAGTGACTCGCACGCCGAGCGGCGCGACAGCCATGTCTTTGATCTGCAACGCAGATACACGAGCTGAACTGCGAAATACGCCATGACGCTCGATGATGGGGGATCCATCTGCAATGTCTACATCTGAAAGAAGCGTCAACGGACCAACGAGCAGACACAACGAGCTCGCAGGCTACGCCAACATATCACGACAAACCACACATGGCAGAGAAAATCTGTTAGGTCTTTGTCTTCGACATCGAGGCTGTGACTGTCTTGGTGGTCTTGTTTGGTGGTTGATACTTGGACACTCGTTCGTCCAGGCTAGCTGAGCCCAATCTTTATTTGAGTGAGCCCAAGTAAGAGCTGGCTATCGATTTCGATCCAACAAAGAGCCAAGGCTCTCTTCGCTACCCAGTATTTCAGCTACCGGTTAGTTAGTACGAGACTTCTCCAGGTTCGTTGCCCCGAGCCGCCTCCTCCCGCTAGGGTGGCTAAGTACGACAAAGGTGGCTTGTAACTGTGGCGCATCGTGGCTAGTGGCTGGGACCCGAATACGTAAGGCCGAGAAGAAGCATTGGCCTCTCACCTCATTCCTGACGACGCTTACCAGGGGTTATTGGCACCTGAGGCATCACATGAGACCGTCATCAGCCGGTTTGTTCGCCAGCCTCGCATACCACTACTACTCCGTCGGTAGTAGTACTGTAGGTTGGCGGCGGCTACCTGGGACACATCCGTTGAGTGAGGGTATATGGCAAGCATCAGCGCAAAGCGGCGGAGCTTTGGTTATCTCAAACTCCTAGAGGCGTTTATTCAAGTCTAGACTACCTAGCCCGTGAGGTTCCAGAGAAAACAAAGACGCGAGGCCAAATGCTATCGTATGCAAGAAGACTTGCGAGCGTCGGACAAAGCTGCCTAGACCCTAGTAAAACAGGTACCTCTACTTGGTAATTAATAGCACCTACCTACGCACGCACCCATCCACCCACCCACGGAGGAAGCGGCTGCAAGGGAACCGGGGGCCGCGCTTTTGCTGAGCCTGAATTGGCTGCTGGCGTCACCCAGCAGCGCCTCGTTGCCAATGCCCCCCCCCAAAACTAGTCGTGACCTTATTCGTCTCGCCTTGGCCAGCGCAACGTCTCACAATCAACTTCCCTCCTCCAACCTCGCTACGCCAACCTCTTCTCTTTTCGCAAACCACAACGACACCGCGACACGACCGCGATCTCTATCACCTCTTCATCGCCGATTTTTGCGCTGTTTCGACCGATCCTCTCTGTTCATTTTCTAGCAACCTCCCAATCTCCCGACATCAGCCAAAATGCCCGAGCAGGATGCCCCCTACGACCCCTACATCCCCAGCGGCCAGGCCGGAGCCCAACAAGGCGCGGGCGGCAATGCGAGGACGCAGGCGCTACAAGCTGTAAGTCGACTTTGATGGTTTTCGTGATGCGCTTGCGATGTGAATGTGTATGGATTGTGAACCGGGGCGATGGATCATGTCGCCCCTAGCCACCCTGACGTCAATTGGCGATGGACGATCTGGTCGCTACCTCGGAGTGCAAACCACCAGCTGCGCATATCTCGACAAACTTCGGGCCTCTGGGCTGGATTTTCTCATCAGGGGCGTCGAGAGCTGGCCCGCAAACAAATGTTGCGTGGTCATTTGAGCTTGTATCAGCCTCACAAGCTCTGCTTACGCCATCCAGGTTCGGGCCAGCATATCATCAGCGGACTCGCCGGTAGCTGCGCTGCACCGCTCGCAATCCATCGCAATCTCGTCCAGTGCTACGAAGCCAGCCTACATGACACTGGTGCTAACATGATGCCCACAGCAAATCGATGATACTGTTGGCGTGATGCGTGACAACATCAACAAGGTATCTCAACGTGGTGAGCGACTCGACGCTCTTCAGGACAAGACCGACAACTTGGCCGTCTCGGCACAAGGCTTCCGTCGGGGAGCCAACCGGGTCCGCAAGCAGATGTGGTGGAAGGATATGAAGATGCGCATGTGTCTGATTATTGGAATCATTATTCTGCTGGTCATCATTATTGTTCCCTCTGGTAACGCTGCCCCTGGACGAACTCTGGCTCGAATACTGATGATAAACAGTTGTGGCTACCCGCTGATACCTCACTCTGATGCTTTGGGTACTTGGTCCTCACGATACACACGCTGGGACATGACGTCGAATATCGCAAGCTACGACCATGGGAAATGGAACTTTTGGGCAACTGGCCATTATTGCAACGGAATATGATTTGAGCACGGTGGAGTTTGTTCACATTGGCCCCCGGTCATGTTATGCTGGCCACTTTTTTGCCTCCCAGGAGCCGCACGCCGGTGACGGACTCTCGGCGTCGTTCCTGGAGATGCCAGGCCGGGCTGGATGTATGATTGAGATTAGGCGTTCCCGATTAATTGAGATGTATATCTTTCCGCCGGACCCTGCGTTCATAATGTCGCTTCATGATTCTGCCTCTGCTTTGGAGAGAGTGACGAAAAGATGTCACGCCGCTCCGAACTTCACTATGAGCAAGGCCTTGGACAAGCCTGTCAAGGCCTCGATAGATGATTGAACGAGCAATCCTGCCCAGAGTGGAACCAGTCTACACACATCGCGACGGGTCCGTGGACAAGTAGCGAAGGAGAAGGGTCGGCGCCGCTAGAGCAGCCATGGGTCCTGCGTCATTCCGCGAGTGGGTTCAACCTCTGCAGGTGGATAGATTGATAACGCCGACTAATTGATAATACCTCATCACGATCTATACTCTTTTCTGCCTCAGGTCAGTACTCAATACACTAGTTTCGCTGCGGCAGGCACGCGGGGAATGAACCAGGCGCCATCATGACTGTCACCTCAATAGTGTGGGTTGCGTGGGTTGTAAGAAGTGATCGCCGGGTGAAAGGATGGGGGGTGGAAAACCTCGCTTTCACTTCCTGTTGCATTTCACATGAAGCCCGGCACATATTGGATAGCAACGTATCACAGGGAGGGTGCTAGGCAGCATGGGACTCGCCGCAACGTTGATGGCAGAAAGACATGGGTCGAAAGCAGACTGCAAATTCCATTTATTATCCGAGACTAGAAAATTTTGTATCCTATTAGAGAAGTAAGAGCCCAAACCTGAGCTGCAGCTGTGTCGCTCCGGTCCTCAGGTGGCCTGGAATGTTGAGCAGAGGACAGGGTAACGAGTGGATGAAATAACGACAGAGTAAGCAATGCGTTGTTTTACTTTACTTGTGCGCAATAATCTTGATGACACTCTTTATCTTCTTAGCTACCTACCTACTCAGCAACATCCAGGGGCTGTTCTTGGAGTTTTATTGGATGTTTGGTCTTTAAACAGCTTATCCTCACCTCGGGCCAGGCCCGCGCACGTCTAAAAATGCAGGACTGATCTCAACATAAGTATGGCGCCCAATACGAATACTATCAGGCCAAAGGTTAGAAGATACTATTATAAAAGAAACTATAGTCTTGGCTATTATATAGTATTAATCTTTTACGAGACCAGGATTCGCTTTATTATGGCATAAGGATTTATCTCGCATTCCCATGTTTTCTAACGATGACTATACCTCCTCAACTTGCACACCGAGGCTCAAGTCACGGTTGGGCTATATACGGGAATTACATGTGCAAGTACTTGATTGGTCTCCTCCACAGTAGTGCTTGTCTTGCCTCGCAGAAGGCGGGCCGGACCGATGAATGATTCAAAATAGGTACCTGAGAACGGATCCTTCACGACAGTCAAAGCACTCGGCATCGTCCAACGCCTGACTCATAATAGATTTCTGTCTCCAAGGTCTCTGGGGCCTGAGGGCGGCCGCCTTGCAACCGATACTGTCATTGACGTTGCAGTGACATGGTGCGGCTGCAAGGTCATCGGGCACCACGCGGGGAAAGCTGAAATGCATCATGGGTTGAAGCAGGCTATAGGTCCCATCTCATTGGCGGCCGAGGTTAAGCACCCCGGTCCACAAGAAAGGAGGAGATGCATGGCTTGAGAGTTGAGACAGATGATTGCTACAGAGGCTGGCAATGGGGGATTCTTTAAGCCTCCGTGCCGCCTTCTTATATATCCAGATTCGATTTGTACTTAAATATCGAGTTCTGTTCTTTGGCTCCCCAGGTGCTGACCTCCTCGCGGCTTACACCCGGTTGTATCGTGCCTATTTTTCATTCAGAATGCCAAAGATTATCCAAGAACAGACTTGTCTACTCTTGTTGTCAATTGCCACGGCATACATTTGTTTCGTCTTTATTGGACATGTCGCATCGCGGCTGACGAGCTTGCATCATGTCTCGCCTCCTCCCCTCTGGACAGCAATCGTCTTGACGCCTGTTGCTCTATACCTTCGTTCCAGACACTATTGGCTGAATAAAATGCGTGTCTACAACACTCGGCCGGCACCCGTCTACCCCCACCGCGACCGCCTGCTCGGTACTGACTGGATCATCGACATGTCCAAGGCCATCCGCTCACACACGATCCTGCGTGTCTGGGACGACTTATTCTACAACGTAGGTGGCACCTTTTGGGTGAAAAATGTTGGCGCCTGGATCGTCACAACAAACGAGCCAGAGAATATCAAAGCTTTGCTATCAAGTCAGTTCGAGGCGTGGCATATTCGCGGGCTGAGGCAGAAAGTCATGGTGCTGGCACTTGGGCCAAGGGCCATATTCTCAGTCAACGGACAGGAATGGCATGATGCCAGAGCCATGATACGGCCGAGTTTCGTGAGAAATCAGATTGCCGATCTGGAGTGCACAGAGAGGCATGTCGAAGCCTTCTTGGCCAGGATACCAAGGAATGGTGACATGGTGGACTTGCAAGAGCTGTTCTACATGTTCACCATGGACGTCTCGACCGATTTCATGCAAGCTACTCCTGCCGGCTAACAATGACCGAGCAGCTAATGATGGAAACAGGTTTGGCCATTCGACCAACACTCTGTCAAACCCCACCCCGGAAGCTCTCAAGTTCACCCAGTCTTTCGACTATTCTCTTCTTTCTTCTACTAGTAGAGCCCGCCTAGGTTGGATCGCCCTCATTGTGCCAGATAGGAAGCTGGATAAGTCAGCTGCAACATGCAGACAGTTCATTGATCGATACGTCCAGGAAGCAATTGCTACAGAGAAGGAAAAGGAGCGGCCGTATGTGTTTATGAACGAGATGCTCGCTTCAGGGGCCTCAAAGGAGTACCTCCGAGATCAGCTGCTTGCCATGATCCTCGGAGGGCGGGACACCAGCGCCAGCACACTGAGCTCGTTATTCTGGGCCTTGGCACGACGACCGGATGTGGTGAAGAAGATGAGGGCCGAGGTTGAAGAGCTGAACGGACGAAAGCCGACGTGGGATGAGTTGAAGGAGTTGAAGTACCTCAACATGGTGTTAAAGGAGGGTATGCCATTCTTCCTCTTGAGTATCTCGTCGCCGATATGTACCAGGCGGTGCTGACCAGTTTGATCCGATAGCGCTGAGGTTGTGGGCACCAGTAGCGAGCAATGTACGAATAGCCTCGAAAGACACAGTCCTTCCCAAAGGAGGAGGGTCAGACGGACAATCGCCGCTCTTTGTCCCCAAAGGCGCAGGCTGCCGGTGGTCTCTGTATAGTCTTCACCGACGCAAGGACATTTTTGGCGACGATGCTGAGGAGTTTCGGCCAGAACGCTGGGAGACGCTCCGGACAACGTATGGTTTCCTTTCCTTGACGGCAAACGATGCTGACTTGTGCAACAGTTGGGAATATCTACCCTTCGGCGGTGGGCCTCGAATTTGTATCGGGCAGCAGTTTGCTCTGACGCAAATGGCATACCTGGTGACTCGACTCCTCCAAACCTTCAAGACGGTAGAAGCGGCAGATGATAAACCGATGGTGCAGGGAGTGAGCTCGACAATCAAGTTGGTTAATGGGTGTTGGACCCGGTTCACCCCAGCGTAGGTCAGTTGTTTCTCGCATGGTTCGCCAATTCCTTAGTGGTCGGGGAGTTTGGATCCCCTTATAGGCTGTGGCAAACGAGGTCTATGACTTTGTCCATCTGTATCTGAGCATTCGATGAGTGTTCTCAGCAGGTCTTCGTAAACTATCTGGGCATATTCGCCTGTATAATCACATTGTGTTGCTCAATTGACTTGCAACAAGAGGTGTTCCAGTGTAAGCTCGGCGAGTGCTTGCCAGCTGGCGACGGCCGTCAGCCTTTGCAACCGGCGGTGCCTCTATTTTGTTATTGTTATCGCAGTAATTGCCAATTCTGCACAGGCACAAAACCCCTGGGCGGGCTTGCGAGGCTCTGTTTCTTTTCTTGCTGGTTCTCTCATCAACCTTCTGGTCACTCACTCACTGTCTGCAATCATTCTCTATAGCAGAGCGAAGTCACCCCAACACTCCTCCGTCTGATCAAGCAATACAATCACATCGGAGAAACACGCTATGGCTGACACCGCTGGAGCCTCCGCAAGCCCTGATGCCGGGGCTGAGGGTGAAAGGACTCTGACTGGTCTCGAAATTGCAACCATCACCACTACCATTGCCTTCTTTGTCTTGGGAATCTGCGCTATCTTTCTGTGTCGGAGTGACGTCCCGAGTCGTCGTCAACACTCGGACGGACCGCTGCGCCATGCTGAGGAGGGCAATGCCAAGAGAAACGAACAAGGGCCGCTTCAGTACCATACCAGACTGCCCAACGCCCAGGACCAGCAGCGGCTATCAGAGAGTGGGCAGAAGAACTGGTACGAGTGCAAGCTTTTGGCCAAGCTCACGGGTAAGCCTGGGGGGGTGTTGTGATCAAGGAAGAAGACACTGCTAACAGGCACCGGCGACAGATGCCGTGAAGGGTAACAAGCAAGCTGGTCATCAGACTCCTTCTGACAACGGCGGCAGCCGAGGAAATGCAGTCATCGACATGGTTTCGATCCAGGCGGCATCCAACTCGGCCAGCCGTGGCGGCAACAGAGGATAAGCTGTCTTACCCAAGCCAGCCGTTATGGATCCATATCAACTCGGATTAGACAGGCCTTGCTTAGAACAAGCATGGATTCGAAACAGGGAACCGGTCAACAGGTGCGATAGTTGAACATGGCATCAGGGGGCGGGGGTTGTTTGCAGGGTCGGATTGGTACTGGGGGATTCGGTTTATCCAGCCGTCTCAGCACCTTTTCACGGTTGAAGAAGGGATCGACAGAAGTCTCTTGGTCGGTCTTGGGTCCAGGGGAGGCATGGTTTGTTTTAGACGGAACGTCCAAGTCCGCAGGGGGCTTCTCTGGGGTGCGGCTGATTAGATAAAACAATCAAGGGCCACGCGGTTAAAGAAAGAATCCTTTGCCGGTTGTGAATTGATGTCCCCACTCGCTCTAGCATGGCCGTGATTACCTGGGTACTGTTCAAAACCTCAGGCTTCTGGTTAGGGATATGATTGCAAAATAGGTAACCAGAAGCTTACCTGGTCTATGAACGGCCGTCATTAGTCGACTCTTGAATTTTGCCCGATATCCTTGACCAGAATATCGATCTACTGGCACAGCACATATTGTTTCAACAACGTGGAGGCTCCGTGAAACATGCCCTGGTAGTTCCACCAGAGGTCAGACTGGAGATAAAACGGGAGTGGGAAAAATGACCCCAGGGCTACGTCAATTGGTTGCCAATTCCATTCCGGCCGCGGTTTGAGGTGCTTGCCGCGTCAATGCAGCTCTCACGTGATCCCCTGTCGAGAACTCCAGACAAAGCAACCACTGCCTGCCAACCACAGCTTCTTTTGACGCTTGTTCAACCTCACGACGCGACAACCCCCAGTCTCTCCCACGGCAAAGTCCGTCCCCCGCCCGGAATGGCCTCGCGATCGCCATCACGCGGCCGCTATCGGTCTCGCACCCGCTCGCCAACGCCGCGATCAGAGTATTCGCGTTCACCCCAGCGCCGCCATCGTTATGACTCGCGTTCTCCAGCTCGATCGCCTTCCCCCCCGCGGCGCAACGGCCGCTACAGGAGTCGCAGCCGCAGCCGCAGCCGCAGCTGGAGCCGTGGGCGTGACCGCGACCGCGATCGTGATCGTGACCGCAACGACAGAGATCGGAGTGATTCCCCGCCCGCAAAGAGCACCAAGGTACGTGGCTCCTTGTCCCTGAGCATATAACCACCCCGGAGGTTAACCTCCTCGTCAATAGATTGTGGTGGAACGCCTCTCCAAGAACATCAACGAGCAGCACCTATATGAGATTTTTGGGCAATTTGGGCGCATCAGGGACCTGGATCTTCCCATCAACCGCACATGTAAGATAATCAAGACCCCGTCTTTCGACACCCAGGCCCCTGATCCTTGACATCGACTAATCACCTGCACAAAGTTGGCACCAATCGCGGCACGGCGTACATCCTCTTCGACTACGAGGCCGATGCCGAAGCCGCCATTGCCCACATGCACGAGGCGCAGGTCGACGGCGCCACCATCAACGTCTCTATAGTCCTTCCCCGTCGCAAGCTCTCTCCTGCTCCTCCCACAGCTCGACGTGGAGCCAACATCGATCCCAGAGTTCCCTTTGGAGGAGGCCCACGTGGGGGTCCCCCCGGTATGGGTGCTGGAGGCACAGGCACAGGCACAGGAATGGGCGGCGGAGGAAGCCGTCGACGCATGTCTCCAGCAGGTCGCTATGGCCCAAGGTCTGACGTATACCGCCCGGGTTCGCGCTCACCTTCCAGATCGTCGGCCGGGCCACCTCCTTCTCGTGGCGGTGGGAGCCGGTATCGCAGTCGATCCAATAACTCTTACTCATCCAGGTCACGCTCCAGATCCCAGGGACCTAGACGGCGAGGGGGCGGTGGCCGCCAGAACGATCACAACGCTAGACGCCGCAGTGACAGTCACAGCAGCTATGGTGATCGAAGTCGATCTCGCAGTCGCGGTCGCGGGCCCAGATGAGAAAGGCGTGCGACAAAGTTGTATTTAACTGGCTTCCGATTGGCGTTCAGGGAAGGAATTATAGGACAGGGGAGATCGTCCTAAGTTTTTAATTAGCTCCCGAAACAAGTTGGTGGTTGTCTTTACCCTCTCCTCGGTTGACAAGCTGACACTCATAGCCAGATCAAGATTCATGCATGATAAAACTCAATGGGAGGTTCTCCCGCCAGAGGATTGGAGGGTTCTTGGAACCCTGGTCCATCATATTTCAGCTCGGGCCTTTTTCCCGTTGCGTGGTTGCCAATCCAACGCCCCATCAGTTCCCAATTCCAGCAATTATTGATCATCTGCGTGACCTCGCTCTGATTTCCATGGTTCATGGGTTTTTGCCACTGGCAGTGCGAGCAAGGACGGTTCCTCATCTCGTCTCGCGTGGATCACCGCCATGCTTGCCCTTCTCGCCAGGGACCCCAAGAACTGGCATATCCTCTGACGCCGCGCAGCTGCAGTAGCTTCTTTTCTTGTACGAACGCACGTCGGCCCCTTGAAGGATCGCTAGATCGCATCTATCATTTGCCACACTCTGCTCCATTGGCAAGGCTTGGGTGTTACGTTTACGTTTGGAGGGCCTAGACTTGGCAGTTCCCGCACCTCCGTGATGGCTCGCAGCAACCTCTTGTCCTTGCTGCAGCCGCCGACGCCGCGCAGTCAAGTTAGCGTGGCATAAATAGCAAATCAAGGCAGTTTGACGCGAGAAATACGTCCAACTAGCCTGCCTGCATCCAGCATGGTCTCAGCACCCCGTCGCCGATAAGGGGGTGTCCTCACTGTAGGGCTGAGCATCCTTCTTTTGAACACCACACAACTGGCGATCCTACGATGCAGCCCTTGCAGGCAAGATCCATGAAACGACTCGGCCGGACAAGGTCTGATGCTTTGGCTTGGTCCGAGCCCACTGCTCGGGGAGGTCGCTGCCAGTGCCACCACTCCCGTTGTGACAGTTCGTCAGCCCCCCGCGCCAGTGCGACGGAGAGGGGGGGGGGGGGGG